>CM042537.1:13581708-13651708 GCA_023630585.1 Cranoglanis bouderius
ATGACAGTGTGCAACCAAGCTGACCTGGACTCCACGAGTTTCTGCAAAACTGTATGATCCATTTTAGATCAAGTTCGAGTTCAAGTTTATTTATAAAGCGCATTTAAAAAACCAAATGTTGTAAGCAAAGTGCTGTACAATAAAAATACATTAATACCAAAATTAAATTGAATTTTCTATTTTCTATAGAAGTGTTAGAAACCCCATACATCTCAAACAACATCACAGGCTATAGAGAAAAAATGTGTCTTCAATCTAGATTTAAATATGGCCAATGAGGAAGAAGACCTAACAATAAATGGAAGTGCATTCCATTTAGGTGCAGAATGTGGTTGACGTAGATCAGCAATGTACTGAGGGGCTAGACCATGCAAGGCCTTATAAACATAGAGCAGAACCTTAAATTTAACTCTGTGACTAACTTGAAGCCAGTGTAGGGAAGCGAGAACAGGGGTGACATGCTCTCTGTTCTTAGTGCCCGTTAGAAGTCTAGCTGCTGCAGTTTGGACTACTTGAAGATGTGAGAAAGAAGAGACAAACACACATATAAGGCATTGCAGTAATCCAGCTGGGATGTAATAAGAGCAGGAATCAATATTTCCAAGTGCTTCTGTGAGAGAAACTGTTTTAATTTAGCAATGAGATGAAAAAAGCTTCCTTTAACAATGGCATTTATCTGCTTATCAAATAATAAGTCAGAATCAATGATGACACACAAGATCTTAACTCTATTGTGCAAGGTTAAAGACAGAGTACCTAACTGATTTTCAATGTCAGCGATACATAACGAAGAGCCAAAAGCAATGACCTCAGTTTTATCCTCATTAAGCATGAGGAAGTTTTCAGGTACCCATAATCTAACTTCCTCAAGACAAGAGAAGAGATTATTGATGGAACAACAATCATTAGACCTGACAGGAAGGTAAAGTTGTGTGTCGTCAGCATAACAATGATAAGCGACACTCTCTCAAATCCATCAGAATGTCGTCTGAACACATGCTTCAGTAGAAGAGATTAGGTATGAGTAAAATCTGACCTTTTGTACAAAGCGGTTAACATGGGCAATATCACAAGTTTGCTTACATATAAATAGGGAAATATTGCAGAATATTAAATATTCAATATACTGAACATTTACTTTCTGTGTTTTAAATATTTCAGAATTGTAAGTCCTTCTGTTTATTTCCAATTTAAAAAAAACATTAAAAATCCCAGATATGGTTTCAATGTGGTCTCAGACTTTTGGACCCCACTATAATTCAGAGGATATCTAAATAATTTGTTTAATTTTTATTTCTGTAGAGAGTCACTTCAAAAGGAGTAGGAAAAACATCTCCTATCCATTCTAATATACCATAAAACATACCCTAGAACATACCATACATGCTTCTGTGAAACCACACAAACATGTCTTACAAGCCTGCCAGTTGAACTTCCTGGTTACACTAGAAAGTTCAGTATATTTTTATCCATTTATAGTTTCGTTTAGTGATATGTTCCAGCTCATTCTAGCTGGTATAAACAGTCATTCCCTCACCAGCCTCTATTTTATTTCTCTCTCTATTATAGAAAATTAATCAACCCATTCTGACCAATCATAATTGAGACTTCAACTCTGCTGTGGTATAATGTTATAGTATAAATGCACTGTAATTACATATACAGCGTAGTCAAATAATAAAATTAACAAGTAATTCTGTTTCAGCTTTAATCATCAATATTGATGTGTATGCAGTATAAAGCAGGGATGCAAAACAGTGTGATTGTTTGGTCCGGTCCATGAGGAGATGAGGAGGTTTATCCCAAGTATGTGATGCAGTTCCTAGTTTATCCTCTAGTCCTTTCTTGTCAATGCTTGGCGTGGTTTCCCAGTCACACATAATGTACACACAGGCTAGCACTGTGCATTGGAAAATGTCTTTGTCCCTGAAACATAAGGTGGATTTTGAATGCCAAGTGTTCCAGGAGAAATGGACAACGGCATTTTCGTTCCCAGAAATAAACCACAAAAACGTTTAATTTGCTTCTAACGTCTAGTTTGGACAAGTGGCTGTGCTGAAACAAGTTAACATTTGATTTACTTTGTCTATCCATACATATTTATTTATTTTTTATACTGGGAAGGTATGGATAGACAAGGTAAATATCTACATCAAAGACATACTGTATTCTGAACGGGAGCTCATTAAAACATGCATGTTGAAGGCAGATGAACTGGTATGCCTGACAAGCAAAAGGCTTTTGCTAATATAAGTTTGTCACTGGACACTGTTTGTAATGGACAGAGTCACAGACTTGGCAGAAGACTTGAAGGAGAGTGTAAAATCTTTCAGTTGTCATCGAACAGTTTGTTGAGACTGTCATTTCAATGACAAACACAACTACTTCTAGTGACATTTCTGTTTGGTTGGTTGGATCCTTGGACAGGCTAGGTTTGGACTGGGCTTGTGCTGTGAGTCTGGCCACTGATGGCACATCCTCAGTGTGTGGAAGGAAAGCAGAGGTTGTTGCCAAATTCAAGAAAAATTGTCCAATCACTTAAAGTGGACAATGTCATGAGTGTGGTTATCAAAACAGTGAATTTTATCCGTGTGAAAGGACTGAACCACTGTAGTTCGATGCCTTGCTGAGTAAGCATAACATTAGCCATAGCCTAGCCTACCACACAGAGGAGAGGCGGTTAAGCTGAGTTGGTACCGAAGCATTTTGTTTTGTTTGTTTGCTTGCTTTTTATTAACTGCGAATGGAAATTGGACTGTTCATGAAACAAAAAGGAAAAACAGGACTTGGATTCAGGACTTGGCATTTATAGTGGACATTACCAAGCATTTGAATGCTCTCAACACTAAACTGCAAGGTCGAGATAAGCATGTGTCAAGGTACTATGATAGCATTCATGCTTCAATAGAAACTGTATCTGTGAGAGACACAACTTGCTGAAAGCAATCCAGTGCATTTCCCATGTCTGATAGACACCATTAGCACACACGGCAGTGGCTTCATGGCTCGGCACAAGGTCAAAATATAAGGAAGAGTGAATTTTGGCAGCGTTTTCAAGTACTGATTAAACCTGACCCGAAAAACAAGTTGTTTACCTCACCATTCACTACTGACCCGTCTGATGTGCCATCAAATTGAATTTGATTGAATTCTGTGTTGAAAAAGAAATTTGCCAGTGTAGGCCTGAAAATTTTTTTAAAGTATTGGGTCAAAGTACCTAAAACTGAAAGCTTTTGCCTCATTGATTCCCTGCATGTTTGGACATACCTACATTTGTGAGCAGGCTTTTTCAGTTATGAACATATACTGTATAAATCAGAACTGAGACACAAACACTTGAATGACACCCTGAAAGTCATCATGGATCAAAGTCTCACTCCTGATATTGCTGAGCTGATTAAGGCTAAAAGATATCAGGTCTCAGGGAGTTCTAAAAAGAAGAGTAGTTGAAATCTGAGTCTCCCACATTGCACATGATTTGACTACACAATGATTTTTTCTTTTTCTCAATTAACAGTCTGAACGTGTGTCAGCAAGCGGTTATATGCAAATATGGAAAACAGGTGTTGTCTCAAGCATCCCTGATGCAATTAATCAAGGGTCTCATTAGTTGCACCAGGTGTGCTTGAGCTGGAACACATGAAATACCTGAACTGGCTAGGGGCAGAAAATACATGAAATACCTGGATGGGGCAGAAAAAGGAAGCTATCAATGGCTGCAACCAGATTTCTGAGAAGGCAGGCTGTGAAAAACCCTCGAGTGACTGCAAAAGACCTGCAGCAAGACTTGGTGGTTTCAGTGAGCACGGTATGGTGCGTATTAAACGCAGAAGGTTTTCATGCCAGAACTCCAAGACGTACACCACTACTGACCCAAAAGCACAAGAAAAGTCAGCTCAAAATCATATAAATAAGCCACAGAAGTTTTGGGATTCTGTTCTGTGGAGTGATGAAACAAAACTGGAACTTTTTGGCACGATGGATCAGCGGTACGTCTGGAGAAAGAAGAATGACGAAAGAGGAACTCTGTCCCCAGTCAAGCATGGTGGTGGCACGGTGATGCATCCTCTGGCACTGGAAACCTGCAGCGTGTGGAAGGCAAGATGGATTTATTGAAGTATCAGGAAATCATAGGAGAAAACATCATGCCATCTGTGAGGAAGCTGAAGCTTGGGCATCAATGGACCTTCCAACAGGACAATGATCCTGAGCATACCTCAAATTCCATTGATTGCAGAAGAAGTCCTGGAAAATTCTACAGGGCCATCACAGTCACCTGACTTTTTGATTTGAAGAAGGCGGTTGCAGTACGCAAACCCAAGAATATTACTGAACATTACTGAGTAATGGGCTAAGATTCCTCAGGAACGCTGCGAGAAGCTGGTGTCTGGCTATGCATCTCGTATGCAGCAGGTCATAACAGCAAAAGGGTGCTCTACTAAGTACTAAAGATGCTTGCCATGAAGGGGTTGAATAATTTTGAAACTGGAGAAGTCATTATAAGTTGCATTTTCAGTTGAATTTGGGGAAACCACTTGAAGCATTCGTTGTGTTGAGCTATTTCAATTGCTGAACGTATTTTCAATCGTTCATTGAAAACAGCTGAAAGTCTGTAAATTTTGACAGTAAACCTGATTTGCAATGGGGGTTGAATAATTTTAATTGCAACTGTAATTATTGAAAAGTGTTTGGATGTCTTGGTGTGGCCACTTTATTGATTTTGGCCAATGTAACCCCCATCCTTAAATGAGCTTGCCATCCCTGGTATAAAGTGATGCTTTTGTCCTATGCAGGGAAATCCTGGTATAGTAATATGCACAGATGACGAGGGCACCTTCACCGATGGCATGCGTGTTGTCTTCTCTGGGGTTCAGGGCATGACAGAGCTCAACAGCTATGGGCCTATTGAAATCAAAGTGATAGGTGAGTAATACAGTATATAACAGGAATTGGAATTATTGTTCTAATACTAAAAGTGATAAAGAGCTATGAAAAAGAAAGATGAAGCCAGTAAGGGTGGGATTACATAGCTTTGCCTCTCATTTGCTTTTTAGACAGCTACTCCTTCAGTATTTGTGACACTTCGAATTTCTCTAAATATGAGAAGGGCGGAGTGGCATCTGAAGTCAAAGAAACGAAGACGCTTGATTTTGTGAGTTTGTTACAATAACACATCAGAGCCATAACAATATCTAAGTTATTTATACAATAAAATCTCATATACTGAATTTATGTGTACGTATTGGACGTGTCAGAGACCACTAGGTGTTGCTGTGGAGGAAGTGATGCGAGATCCTGAGCTACTGGTGTTCACTGATTATGGGAACGTTCAGAGAGCTCAATCTCTTCACCTGGGCTTCCGAGCACTGCAGGAGTTCAAACAGAAATACAGTCGACTGCCCAAACCCAGGAACCAGGTCAGTAACGGAAAACCATTCAGTATGCTCAGTATTTTTTACAAACATCTTTTAAGATTATTATCTGTTGCTGAAGATATTTGTTGAATGTAAGTATACTTTTTCAGTATGGTTAACTTTTATTTTCTGTTTAAAAGTGGAACAATGCAAGTGCCTTTCTCAATATGACCTATTTATTTGTTTGGCCCATTTTTACTTATGAATATAGATAATCATTCTAAAAAAATAAAATAAAATAAAAACATTTATCCATAAGGTTAATTCAGTTTCCTGTATCAATTTGCATTAGGTTTGGCTATATTGCTTTTGAAATAAGCTGTACATATGCATTGGTGTAAAATCAAAACAGGCTCCCTGGGTCAATGGCACATTCATTGCTAAAAAGTGAACAGAACATAATGTTTAAATGCTACGGTGTACAGCTAAATCTAGAACAAGTATAGAACCACAAAATATAGAACATATGTAATGAACTCAGACTGGAGGTCGAGTTAGAATCCATTATGCAGAAGAGTTTACTGAACAAATCCAAAACAGCAGGTGACTCTCCGGTTGTGGCCTTACAACATATGGATGAGTTACAGAGAACAAACAATAGATAAAGATTTTTTGTTTCAATTTACTAGAGGTTACAAATGTGGAAGTATTTATTAGCTGTAGGCATATTCTACAGAGAATGGGCAGAAATGATCCCATCTATTTTTTACTTGGTCTTGTTTTCACAAAAAAGGAGTGTTCACATCAAATTTCAGACCTGGCCCAATCTGGTCAATAAAATAAAAATTTTTTATTCATTTTTTTTTTTAATCTGTCCTTTCGTAGCACTCGCCGTGCCGTTTTTTCCTAATTTCAACACTTATTTCACGATTCCAGGTTCAAGATTCAAGAGTTTTTTGTCATATGTACAGGAAACAGTCTGTTACACAGTACAATTAAATTCTTACTCTGTGAATCTTCCCAGCAACCTCGCATACATTATGTGAAACAATCATTACTTTAGTGGACATAATATTTGTAACTAATTTTGAGAAAAATAAATGTAAATTAATGTTTACAGCTGTTGAGATCAAGGTCAAAACGATCTCAAGCACACGCGCTTTTCTACGATGGGGCCACTTCTGGATGACTCTCGCAATGTAAACTTTGCGAGCGTTACTCCTCCATCCCGGACAGAATTAACATTCGCATTACAGTGTGGTTCCTTTAGCTCGGATTAACTGATAATCCAAAATCCTTCCCAGATAATAGCAACACGGTGGTTATGAGGTAAATTTCCTATGTGATTCAGTGTTAGTGAATCCTGCTTTTGATGCTTTTGATAGTGTTGTAACTTTATGCAAGTGTACAGACGAACATGTTACGTTCGCAACTGGGATAAAGCATTGTTTTTGGTATTGTGGGATTGTTTTCTGTCCACTTTCATAGTATTTTCTGAAATAAAATCATTCTAACTGAAAAATAACAAATCTAAAAACACTGTGAATGCTTATATGATTACTTTTATTTTAGTTCCTATCGTACTGAACAGTCTTCATATAATGTAAAAAGAATTTCATCAGCCTGGATTGATCACTTGACATATTGGTTAGTCACTGACCTCCAGAGGTGGGAAGTACCAAAGTACAATGGATTTATTACTGTGCTTAAGTCTGATTTTAATTTGTACTGTTTTAACTTTTATGTACTACATTTCAAATGAAAAATCTCTACATTCCACTCTCTACTTTTTCAAGCACTACATCAGTACATTTCTCTGGAATAAAACACACTATCTGTAAAGTCATAAGGTGACATTTTTGGCATAAGACGGTTTCAAGGAGTCAAAATGTAAAATGTTGCTACACTGTATTTATCAAGACAGTTTGTATTGTGTCAGCTAGTTAGTATCATACAGCTAGCTTGGACCATCAGAGTTATTATAATGCTAGCTAACAGTTGAGAGAGTGTTTTTAGTTAGTCTGAGCTAATGTTTTCAAACATCCCATGGTGAAAGTAGCGCAAATTTACAATCTTTGTAAAAAAAATATATATATATATATATATATATATATATATATATATATATATATATTTCAGAGTTATTCAGAGTTTATGCATTTCTACTTTAATGTGAGTGAAGATTTTATTTGTACCTCTTTGTACCTATAGGTATATAGAGTACCTGTATATAGAGTACCTATAGATATATAGAGTACCTGTAATATATAGAGACCTTTGTACCTCTATATATTTAATGCAGTGCAATATTTGTGCATCAGCAAACTGCCTGTATTAGTTGCCCAATTAGTTATTGCTTGCTCTTAACACCTCTGATTCTCCTATTTAGTATTAAACCCTAATATCAAATTAAATTTGTTAATGTTGGGGCAGGAGAGAATAATACGTTGGTTCCAGAACTGGATTAATTATCATTGCTGTAAGCATATGCCAGTTGCCTTTTCATATCGCGATAATTGCCAAATCTTTCATTATGGTTTGTGTGTTTTTTGAGTTGGGAAGTATTTTACTGATATTGTCTTAAAATTTGACCAAAATAACGCTGCTCATATAAAAGTACTGCCCAAGAATTGTGTGTACAAGGTTAAGTCAAGCATTTGGCTCCTGACTGAAATACAGGGGTAATGACAACTTTGAAATATCCATTATAACAATACCAAATGTGTTGAAGATATTGGTTTATTGTATATCCAATATAATATACAAAGAGGGTATAGAATCACAGCTACATCAGTGTTGGTATCCTTTTATTATGTGTTGTTTTGTTAACCAGGAGGATGCTGAGCTACTGCTTGCCATAGCGAGGCAGCTCAGTGCAGCAGCACAACTTCACAAGTTTGACGAGGAAGTTGTGAGGAAACTGTCTCTTTGTGCCAGGGGCAATTTGGCTCCCATCAATGCTTTCATTGGAGGACTGGCTGCCCAGGAGGTGATGAAGGTGAGAAAGATCAAGGCAATCATGTACACTGAAACACTGATGGTATCTGAAAAGGTTGCTTGTTGGTTTAGATAAAATGTGGTTATCGTCATTTTATTTTCTGCAACTCTGTTAAATTGCTGTTTTGAAAACTGTTAATGCTGATTATGGATGTTGCTCAGGCTTGCAGTGGTAAGTTCACTCCGCTCAAACAGTGGCTCTACTTTGATGCTCTGGAGTGCCTTCCTGAGCAGGAGGACAGTGACAAAGGACTGACAGAAGAAGCATGTGCTCCAGTAAGCAATATTTCACTTTCTAATTCACATTGCTGAGGCCTGATATACCTCAGTAACCTATTGTAATCGGCTCCCAATGGACATTATTACCCTTATGGAAAAATCACATACATTTCACATGTGATCATGTATTTCATATGTGATGAAATGAATATGTGAATATGTTATGTCCTGAAATTGTGTACATGTAATCAAGTGAACACATGACATCATCTGAGTAATATGTGATAAATAAAACTGTATGTCCTACAGCCAAATGATGTGAAAAGAAAATCACCTTGACATAAATGAATCATGTGGGGAAAAACACACACACACACACACACACACACACACACACACACACACACACACACACACACACACACTACATGTGAAAAGTCCATATGTGAAAATGTGTGAAACAGGTGAAGTGTCTAAAAATCATGTGTGAATCTGTGTGACTTTCCTGTAAGGGTATCCACAAAATGTGATCTGAAATAAAGGTTTCATTTGGGTTTTTTTTTTATTATTATTATGTGCATGGTAAGGCTGATTGGATTTGATATATTATCTCTGTTATTTCCTTCACAGAGAAACACTCGCTATGATGGTCAGATTGCTGTGTTCGGCTCTGATTTCCAAGAGAAACTGAAGAAACAGAGATATTTTCTGGTGAGTGTTGTTCCTCCTTCTCACCAAAAGAGAGCACCACTAACCTTTGCAATTCAACTTGCTTACTGTACAGTTCAGAAAGATGTGAAAAAACAATTGCAGAGGAAATGGTTCTCAGGAAGCTGATCCTGGACTTACGGTTCGCAGCAGGAAGCAACCCAAGTTACAGTAACGTAGTCAAGAGTGTGATTCATTCAGCATTTCCTGTTGAACACTCAGCATACACTGATCAGCCATGAACATTATAACCACTGTCTAACAAAACAGCTCTGACCCATTGAGGCATGGATTCCACAAGAACTCTGAAGGTGTGCTGTGATATCAGGCACCAAGACCTTAGCAGCAGATCCTTTATGTCCTGTAAGTTGCGAGGCGGGGCCTCCATAGATCGGACTGATTTGTCCAGCACATCCCACAGATGCTCGATCGGATTGAGATCTGGGGAATTTGGAGGCCAAGTCAACACCTTGAACTCTTGTGTCATGTTCCTCAAATTATTCCTGAACAGTTTTTGCAGTGTGGCAGGACTCATTATCCTGCTGAAAGAGGCCACTGCCATAGTGAATACTGTTGCCATGAAGGGGTGTACTTGTTCTGCAACAGTGTTTAGGTAGGTGGTACATGTCAAAGTAACAGGACCCAAAGATTCCCAGTAGAACATTGCCCAGAGAATCACACTGCCTCCCCCGGCTTGCCTTCTTCCCATAGTGCATCCTGAGCGCTTCCCCAGGTAAGTGACACAAACATACCCAGTTGTCCACATGATGTAAAAGAAAACGTGATTCATCAGACCGGGACACCTTCTTTCATTGCTCCATGGCCTAGTTCTGATGCTCACGTGCCCATTGTAGGCGCTTTCATTGGT
This sequence comes from Cranoglanis bouderius, assembly GCA_023630585.1. Taxonomy (NCBI): domain Eukaryota; kingdom Metazoa; phylum Chordata; class Actinopteri; order Siluriformes; family Cranoglanididae; genus Cranoglanis; species Cranoglanis bouderius. Next base: position 13,591,855 of record CM042537.1, read on the forward strand.
GTACAGGGGTCAGCATGGGCACTCTGAGCTGTCTGCAGCTACGCAGCCCCATACACAGCAAGCTGTGATGCACTGTGTGTTCTGACACCTTTCTATCATAGCCAGAATTAACTCTTAGCAATTTGTAGCAATTTGTGCTACAGTAGCTCTTCTGTGGGATCGGACCAGACGGGCTAGCCTTCGCGGTCATGACCTGTCGCCGGTTCGCCGGTTGTCCTTCCTTGGTTGGTATTAATCAGTGCATACCAGGAACACCACACAAGACCTGGCATTTTGGAGATGCTCTAACCCAGTTGTCTAGCCATCACAATTTGGTCCATGTCAAAGTTGCTCTGATCCTTGCTCTTGCCCATTTTTCCTGCTTCCAGTACATCAACTTTGAGAATGGACTGTTCACTTGACAGGTGCCATTGTAACAAGATAATCAAAGTTATTCACGTCACCTGTCAGTGGTTTTAATGTTATGGCTGATCGCTGTATAACTCCAATTATGACACTCAGACCTTGCTCAGAATTAAAATTATGATATGATTACATTAAGTACATAATACATAAGTACATATAAATATTGAGTAAAATAAGTCCTAAGTGAAATACATATTGAAAGTAAATTCATCACATTGTAGGAATTTAAAGTTCAACGTAATTAAAAGTGGCACTAGGTACAAATGAATTTATAAACTTATATAATTTATAAACTTAAAAAAGTTGAAGTGTTATGTTGTTATTTCAACTTAATTGGGAGTTATCTTGTTACTCACATAATCTCCGTATTTGAGCTTACTATTTAACACACCACAATCTATCAATAAGACTAATTTACAAAAACCCTGAACTGCAAGTTGTGAAAAAGAAGTTGGTGCTACAGTGTTTGTCTTATTAAAACATTTCCAGTATATTTATCCACATCAGTTTTACTCACATAACGTCTTTTTGTACACATATGAACAAAAATTATGTATTAAAAGCATAACCAAAGATATGTTTAAAGGTAAAATGTTTTCGGACACCACAAATTTGCAGCATTAGTACATTGTTAAAAAGCTTTGAGATGTCTACGATAAGAAGTAATTGTGGTTCAATTTTGGCCCGTTCTTCTTGGCAAATCGTCTTCAATTCCCAAGTTTACAAAGGTCCCACCTCAAACCCTTGAGGACTTACAATTTAGAAACCCTCCATTCATTTTTAAAGGGATTTGAATCAGGAGATTAGTTTGATTCGTGTTATTTTGGCTGTACATTTGGGGTCGTTGTCTTGTTGAAACGTCCATCTTCTCCTCAGATTCAGTTTCTTGTATGATGAGATTAAATTCTCCTCTAATATTTCCCGGTATATTGCTCCAGTCATGTTTCCTTTGATGATGTGTAATGCTTCAGTACTGTTTGCAGAGAAGCAGCTCCATATCATGATGCTCCCACATCCAAACTTCACTATGGTGTATGGTGTTACTGGAATCATACGCGCTACCCTTCTTTCTCCAGACATGAGGAGCTGAATTAATGCCAGAAAGTTCTATTGTTCCAAAAGAGTTTTGATTTGTCTAAATGCTTTCAGATGTGCATCTCTGTGCTTCTTTTTAACAGAGCAGTTTTGCGTGTGGTGTAGGAAAGGACATGATTATGATACAGTTCATTGCTTATTGCTTTCTGTGTAATTGTTGTTCCTGCTACTTTCAGGTCGTCCTGCAACTCTTTTCGAGTGCCTGCTGGCTTCTCTCTTACTTTCCTTATCGTTATTCTGAGAGCGCGTTGTGAAAGCTTGCATGGCACACCTGTCTGGGGAACATTCGTTGTGGTTCCCTGATCTTTCCACCTGTGTATTATTGAATAGATTGCACTGACAGGGATGTTTAAGCTTTTTTGCTATGGGTCTGTAGCTTTTTCCATTTGAGTGTTGTTTAATAGTGCTGTCCCTGACTTTTAGGAAGCTCCTTTTGTTGTATGAAATCTTCCCAACCAACGAAAATGTCTTTTATAATGACACAAGGTGCAATTTGCATGAGATTTCTTTTCCAGAATCACTGCATGTCATTATTTCATTATTTAATAACTTTTTATTTCAAGATATTATGTTATTTTGGCTTAATCTCATTATTACAATATTCAATTTTCACTATATTGGGATAATTAGGCACACACTAAAGATTACATTTAGACTGCAGAATGTTTTTGTATACACTAGAAGAATATAGATATGGCTTCTTTTTCATCCCTTACAAAAAAAGTGTTTTAAATTATGTCTCTTGTCTCAATTGGCTACACACTGTACACGTAATAGTTATTTGAGACGAAACATTTGTGTAAAATCAGGTGGGTGCTGGTGCCATTGGCTGTGAGCTTCTGAAAAACTTTGCCCTGATTGGCCTTGGTGCTGGAGAGGGCGGGCACATCACAGTGACGGACATGGATTCGATCGAGAAGTCCAATCTGAATCGTCAATTCCTGTTTAGGTCAGAGGATATTGGGGTAAGAAAATAAAAAAATGATTTTATTGTGTGCTATACAAGAATTGTATAAAGTACAATATAACCACAACATAAACATGATGAATTTATAGTGTGGCTACATATTATTTAAAATATTATTATTTAATCATATAACGGGTTTTGCATAATTCACAGTAATGCAAAGTCTTGATAAAGAATGAGATCCTATTGATTTATTTTAAGATGAAGGCTTTCATCTGCCGGCTTAGAAACACCGACACTCAGAATAAAGACACATTAACCACACATTTAGACCAGCTGCACTGGGAAACAATGCTCTCAATCATAATTTCCCTCTCATACAGAAGCAGAAATCAGAGGTGGCAGCTGAGGCCGTGCGTAAAATAAATCCCAGCATGAATATCACACCTCACCAGAACCGTGTGTCTGAGGAGAGCGAGGGCATCTACACACACCAGTTCTACAGCAGCCTGGATGGAGTGGCAGCAGCTCTGGATAATGTGGAAGCCAGTGAGTAATTACAGCACTGCTGCTTTTATGGAGAAACACTGCATCTGTGTGTAGTTTGAGGGAGTCAATTGGTCTTGCTATTATAAATAACACTGACAGGATATGATATCTGCAATAGGCTCAGCAGGTACTTAAAGGGATAATTCATCCAAAAATGACAATTCTGTCATCAATTACTCACCCTCATGTTGTTCCAAACCCATAAGACTTTCGTTCATCTTTGGAACACAAATGCAGGCATTTTTAATTAAACCTGGGAGATTTCTGTCCCTCCATTTACAGTCCAAGTAGCCAAAACTTAATGAGCGGACGTTCTCGCGATACAACGGAACCCAGAAGTGCTGCACTGTTTACAGCAGAGGAAGAGGGACGCTGTACACAAACTGAGTCACATAGAACAATCTTTGTAACAAATATGTCTGCAGATTTTGACATAGAGGAGAACTTGCATTTTTTTGTGCGCTCTCACTGACATTTTTTTTGTCCACTCTCGACAAAAAAACGTCCGCTCTCGTATCAACACAACAAGCATGCTCTCTCATGAACGCGAATCAGAGATCTATGCAGAAATGAACATATTTTGTGAATAAAGACTTCATTTTTGTTTTTTTGCACACACAAAGCATTCATATCACTTCTTAAAATTGGGATTAAACCACTGTAGTCACATGGATTACTTTTACGATGCCTTTATGAACTTTTTGGAGCTTGAAAGTTTTGATTACATGGACTGTAAATGGAGGGACAGAAATCTCCCAGGTTTCATTAAAATGTCTTCATTTATGTTCCGAAGATGAACGAAAGACTTATGGGTTTGGAACGAAATGAGGGCGAGTAATTGATGACAGAATTGTCATTTTTGGGTGAACTATCGCTTTAAGAATGAATACTACTTATATCTTATTATAGGACTCTTTGTCAATTGCTGCCTTAGTCACAATGACTGAATGCTGACTGTATGATCAGCTGTATGTCGGTGGTGTTACTTATATATATTTATGAAAGCTACTAATCTTACATAAACACAAAATCTATATAAAGCACTGCTTTCAAAATGCATTTAAGATGATTGTGGTAGTCCACATTATATTCACCTGCCAAATCACATGCCATACTATCTACTGGCAGTTTACTATATGAGCTAAACGCTGATTACTGTTAACATGATACTGTCTTTGTCCTACGTAAAGGGGTGTATTTGGATGAGCACTGTGTGCAGTACCAAAAACCCATGTTAGAGGGGGGGACTCTGGGAGGAAAAGGTCACACTCTGGTGGTGGTTCCACACCTGACTGAATCCTATGGACCAGCATCGTCTTCAGGACAGAAAGATATTCCACTTTGCACACTGAAGCACTTCCCTCATCGCATAGAACACACTCTGCAGGTAAAGCTCTCAGATCACGTCACTGTAATACGCACCCACACAACACTGTCCATCTAACTCCATAGGAAAGAGAACAGGTTTAGCTTGGATTACACATTTATATTAACAGCTAATTCACAAGAACTTTTATGATGGGCGCTGTACATCATTTGAGGCTAGTAATAAACATATTTTAAAATGTGTTATTTAACAAAGAAATGTGTATAATCATTGATATGTTGAGGCTTTCTATTAGGAGATGTTTATTTAACATTTATGGAAAGAGTCCCCAGAGTCAGTGCCTTGTAACAGTCAGTATGTATTCAGCCACTGGAGAGTCTGCATGACAGAAGACTCTAAGCTTTCCAGTTTCTCAGTGACATGACAAGCTGAGTTTTTTTTAAATTTTTTTAAATTTTTTTTATCTTATTGCCGTAAAGAGAGAGAGAAAAAAAGAGAGACTGGTGAGGGAGTGAAGGTTATAGCTGCCATAACGTAAGTGATATGAGGAACTAACTTGTTTCACAGATGATTAGAAATTATTTGAAAGAAATTTTAAGTTATTTTAATTTTTCACGTTGTTTTCTACTGTTATATTGTGAAAGAAAGCTGGCAACACGTATTGTACTTGTAGTCTATTCATTTCACCAAATAACATGTTTGAGATTTAATGAAAATATACAGTATGTGGATTACCTTAACTTGTACACATAGGAAGACTAAACATGTTGAAATACATTTGTAATTATTTTGAAAATGTAACGAAAGGACATAAAGGAGACAGACAGAGAGTTTCTTAATTTATTTCAACATTTATTTCAAGTGCAAATATCGCAGCCCTCTTTTTGAACACTTCACTTTCCTAGCTTTGATGACACTGTAAAATCTTCTAATGAATCATTTGTAGCCCAACATCCCAGGCTGAGGTCCATCAATGGCCACCTGTCAGCAAACTTCCAAGTGACCATCTTGGCCTAAAAATGAAACCGAGCTTCTTATGGGATGCTTTCAAATGCATTTTGGAACAGCATTTTTTACATATATGAAAAACGCTTCGACAAGTGGAAATCAAAAATCCAGTATTTCAAAATATTAGAATAAAGAATTTATAATACAGAAATGTCGACCTTCTGAAAAGTATGTTAATTTATGCACTCAATACTTGGTCGGGGCTCCTTTTGCACGAATTACTGCATCAATGCGGCGTGGCATGGAGGCAATCAGCCTGTGGCACTGCTGAGGTGTTCTGGAAGCCCAGTGTAATGATAGGGGCAAGGCGGATGCAAGTGCAGTTAAGGTCAGTTTATTAGGAACACCGGCATACAAATCCAAAACATAAGGCAGATATCGTGGTCGAAAACAGGCATGGGTGATGTACAAACAACATGAACTGGGCTAGACTGTACTCCTGAACGCAAGCACGGAAACAGGGATCAAAAACCAGGAAACGAGAAACAAGAGCAAAGGATTGGTATCGACAGACCGTTAGGGAAACCAGGCAAATACTTTGTGCCTTAACACGGAAACACAAGGGGTTTAAATAGACACAGTAATCATAGTGGTTAACACACAACAGCTGAAACACCTTAGAACACAACCAATGACAATACAGGGGCGGAGACAAGACTTAAACCAAAATAAAACACACATGGAGAAGGTAAACAAAGGCAAAGTCACTGAACCTGGAAGTGCTCTGCATGCGTGTGCTGCTCGCACGGCTCACACGGCACACATCGGTGATCAGTGCGAGGGGGAATCGTAACACCCAGCTTGCTTTGATAGCGGCCTTCAGCTCATCTGTATTGATGGGTCTGGTGTCTCTCATCTTCCTCTTGACAAAATTCAGGTCAGGCGAGTTGGCTGGCCAATCAAGCACAGTAATACCATGGTCAGCAAACCAGTTACTAGTAGTTTTGGCACTGGGCAGGGGCCAAGTCCTGCTGGAAAAGGAAATCAGCATCTCCATAAAGCTTGTCGGAAGCATGAAGTGCTCTAAAATCTCCTGGTAGACGCTGCATTGACTCTCGTCTTGAGAAAACACAGTGGACCAACACCAGCAGATGACATGGAACCCCAAATCATCACTGACTGTGGAAACTTCACACTGGACTTCAAGCAACTTGGATTCTGTGCCTCTCCACTGCAAAATTTACTTTCATCTGAAAAGTAAAAAACCAAAACTTTGGTTCACTGAGCAGCGGTCCAGTTCTTTTTCTCCTTAGCCCAGGTAAGACGCTTCTGACGTTTTCTCTGGTTCAGGAGTGGCTTGACACTAGGAATGCGACACTTGTAGCCCATTTCCTGGATACGTCTGTGTGTGGTGGCTCTTGATGCACTGACTCCAGCCTCCGTCCACTCCTTGTGAAGCTCCCCCAAGTTCTTGAATCGGCTTTGCTTGACAATCCTCTTCAGGCTGCGTTCATCCCTGTTGCTTGTGTACCTTTTCTGGTAGAAAAGCGCTTAGCTGATTAGAGCTCTTCTCTGGTCGACATTTCTGTATTATAAATTCTTTGTTCTAATATTTTGAGATACTGGATTTTTTATGTCCATGAGCTGTAAGTCGTAATCAAGATTAAAACAAAAAGGCTTGCAATATTTCACTTTATGTGTAATGAATCTAGAATATATGAAAGTTCCACTTTTTGAATTAAATTACGGGAAAAAATGAACTTTTCCACGATATTCTAATTTTTTGAGATGCATCTGTATATACTGACAAACTGTCATTTCAGTGGGCCAGAGAGCAGTTTGAGGGCCTTTTCAAGCACACACCAGAGAACGTGAACCAATATCTAAGGTGCGTTGCATTCCAACATGCAATAACTGTTAAAGAGGTGAGGAGAACACAAACTGACTGAGATAAATACTTAGAAGTTGAAGACTGCTGGTGAAATTGCCCATTATTCTCACACACCTCACACACACACACATTCCTATTGACTTGTGTATTACTGTAGCTTAATAACGCTATGTGTAACCCCAGCTCTGATGTCAGTAACTTGAAGGAAATCTTTTGGCTAAAATAGAAAAAAAAAAAAAAAAAGCCGCATTTTTCTTTAGGAGATCCAGCCAAATATCCCAACAATGTCAAAAATATCATGTATTTCTATCACATTGTAGCATTTGGAACAAAGAGATAGATACACTCCTCAAAACACACACACACACACACACACACACACACACACACACACACACACACACACACACACACACACACACACACACACACACACACACACACACAAATACTGAACTATCCAGATAAAGCCCTTAGCTTGAGTTGAACCTGTTTTCTGACTTCCTGTGTTAAATCTGATCTTCTTTCTATCATCTGTTTAAAAGAATGACAGGGAAGTTTAGCAAGAACAGTGTGCACACATTTGCACAGGAAGAGGTGTCTTATGGTGCATGCAGATAATGCATGGTGAATGCTGCAGTGTGCCTCCCTTAAAACCAACTACTTCCTGTTGGCTGACTGCATAATTTACGTCAGAGCCTGCAAGCCGATTCAGCCAACATACCACTTCAAGTGTTACATTAACACTGTGGCCAAGAATCTACGCATTTCTCTAGCGTACACTAGAGGCCAGTTTTAGTGCTACCAGTACCAGTAGTGATTTGGCTGTGTTTGGAGTTTAATTCACTTTCAATTCAGTTTTATTTGTATAGCACTTTTAACAATGGATATTGTCACATAACAGATTTACAGAAATCAGGATGTAGATTTACATCTCTAATGCCAGGAAGAACTCCGTGAGATGACATGAGGATGAAATCAGCCTCAAAAGGGAACCTACAGTCCTCTACAACTGTATACTATAAAGTCAAACAATACTGAGTGTGTTGAAAAGCTGGTCAGTATAAGCAAATTGTGAATAAGAGTCCTAGAATAAGCATGAGAAATCTTTATCAACTTTATGATTACAGCAGTAATACTTAGGTACAAATCTACAGTATCCAGGTGAGATTAAGGGTGAGACTTGGGCATAAAGTTTTTGGGAAGTGCAAATCATTGGGGTATCCAAAAATAGTTGTGCAGTTCATCTGTTGTCTGTGCTTAAAAAAAGTGTGTTACCTCGGGGTTTTCCTATACTATATGTGGTCATGGCTCGGACAGCCATGAAGAGTAAACTACTGTATATAGAATCTGATTGCACCTGAATGGGTCCTGGGTTTGATTCTTAGCTTGTGGTACTATCTGTGTGTGGAGTTCTCCAGTTTCCTTCTACCTTGAATTTACCCTGAATTTACCCACCTTCTGCCCAGTGTTGCCAGGATAGGCTCGTATTCACAGCAACCCTGAACAGGGTAAAGCAGTTACTGAAGATGAATAAATGAATAAATTAGAACTAATATACCACTGTGCTGTTATTGAACACCTGCACTGCAATATACCTCACATACTGCTAAGTTTAGCAATCTGAAACCATGTTAATCACTATATTTCCTCCTGGTTTAATATTTGACCTGGTTCCTCCTGACAGCGATGCTGAATTTTGGGCTCGTACTGTTGGCCGTGGAGCGGCCGAGGCCATCGAGGTGGTGGAGGAAGTGTATAGAAGTCTGAAGGACAGACCCCATAACTGGCAGGATTGTGTGGCCTGGGCTCGTTTGCAGTGGGAGAGCTTTTACAACAACGACATCGCACAGCTGCTCTACTGCTTCCCTCCTGACCATGTATTATGCCGTTTAAAATTTCAAAAAAAAAAAATTTTGAGTGATTTTTTTTTTTTATGTATTACAGCTGTGTTCAGAGTATCCAGTTTAATGTGAAACCTGCAGAGGGCGCTGTGGGCTACACAAACCGGTTCATGTCCTTCTAGCTCTGAAAGATGTGGTGCTGTTCAAAATGGCTTACTTGCATACTAAGTACTGCATTAAAATACACTGTAAACTATATACTCTTCCTCATAGTAGTATGCAGTAGGCAACAATTATTGTTTGTTGTCATGTTAGTACCAGTAAGTGAAATTCAGGAGAACAATACAGTAATGGCATAACTATATCAAGAAAGTCATCACTGCTAGTTAAGAACTAAAGGGCTTCTGAGGTAATAGTATGATTAATGGATTTAATAATTTGTTAATTACTTATATAGCCACAACAATGAATAAAAACCAGCCAAGGTATTTAGTCACTGCTACTTTGCTCATGTAGCTAATTGAAAACATTGCTTCATTTCTCATGATGAAAACATAAAAATAATTTGATTAATCTTATTTATTATGCTAAATTATAGCTACAGTTGTTAGCATCATAAACTTATGTAAATCACATTCTCTCTCTCTCACACACACACACACACACACCTTATCTTAACTGAAAAGTTACAACAGCAGGTTTGTGGGGCCTCCTGCAAGTTTCAGTTCACAACTAGATGTCGTTATTTTTACCACATTTTGAGGAAGCTGGTCACGGCTACAGCTCATGATAAAGAAAATATGCATCATCACTGCTCATACGTGATTAGCGAATAAGTGAATTGTGAGTAAGTGAATAAGTGAATTGAAAAGAGAAGTTGTAGTGACATTCCCTTTAGTGATTATAATAGCATTTCCTTTTCTTCATGATGCAGTATGATAAAGTGCTGTAAATAGAATTTGTATGCATACATGTCTGAGCAGATGTCCTATTCAACTACATGAGGAAGTTAGTTTATTTGTTTGTTTGTTTGTTTGTTTGTTTATCTATTTAAGGGTTGGATTAAACCCATTCAGTTCAAGTGACCAGTCAATGAGGCTACTACCAATATGAACTAAGTAATAAATATAATACATTTGATTTTGGTGGGTTGTAATTTCCACCCCATTAAAAAGAATTACAAATCTCGGCCCCCCTGACTATACTTCACTGACCCTAGGAGGTCATCAGACTGCTGATGAGTTCACTGGTGTGTGTCTGATGTTGAATGGATCAGCACTGATCTTTCTGCTGCAACACAGTCAGATCAAAGGGATCCACAGCAACTGTCTCCTGCTTCTCTAAACAGACACTCTCTGTTCCTTTGTCATAGGACAAATTGTGTTAAACACACACACACCCCTGATAAACTCATTATACAGCCTGAGCAAAAGGTGTGTGGAGACAAGAGCTTTGCAGACATACAGTCTACCTTGTATTTCTTTTGACATGGACTTGTGAATGTCTGCAGACTCTATGTCTATGTCTCAATTTCCATTTGTTTCTGATTTTATTCCTGAGTAATTTAAGTTTTTATTTTCTATTAATGGTTAGTGTATTTTGCCAAATGTGCCTTTTGAAGTTGAAATTGTTATCTGACAGTCTACTTTACAATTGGCTCACCTGTTGTCTTTCTACAGGTAACTACTTCAGGTCTGCCTTTCTGGATGGGAGCTAAAAGATGTCCTCATCCCTTAACCTTTGACCCAGCCAATGTAAGTGTTAGCCCTGGTTGCCCAGCAGTTGGGTTCTGCTGTTTTCCCCTCAGGACAGGAATGCCTGAAATATCTTTCTATCACATGATAACAGCTTACCTTTTCTCTCCTGCTGTGAACTGGAACCTTATACTTAACTGAAGATTAAGCACACATTCTACAGTGTGCAGTTTTGTTTGTTGTAGTTTGATTTTCTGGATTTTTTGTTTGTTTGTTTGTTTTAAACAGCCATTTTATCCATACTGAGGTCATTATTATCATTTATGACCTTTTGTCTGTCTGTCATGGACATGTGTTATCAGTGTTATCAGGGTTTCTACCACTTAGACCATTTGCATTCAATGGTATTAGTCTGGGAACTGAAACTGCTGTGGTACATTTTTCCCATGTTAATACTAGAGAACCTATTTTACATGAACCGCATATAGTTGTGATATGAATTGCATAGAATCGGGTGCAAATGTTTGCACACCTCATGGTGGGAGGGCGGGGGGTGGTGGACAGGGTGGACTGGGCAGGCACGGTGCCTTAGATGTCAGCACATTTGCCCCATACCTCCGGGGATGGGGGCTTGAATCCTGCCTCTGCCCTCTGTGCACGGAGCTTGAATATTTTCCCTGTGCTTCGGGGGTTTCCTCCGGGTACTCCGGGTTCCTCCCCGAGTCCAAAGACATGTGTTGTAGGCTGATTGGTATTTCCAGATTTCCAGTCAGTAGTGTGTGAATGTGTGAGATTGTGCCCTGTGATGGACTGGCACCCCATCCAGGGTGTCCCCCGCCTTGTGCCCCGAGTTCCTTGGGATAGGCTCCAGGCTCCCCGTGACCCTGTGTAGGATAAGTGGTAAAGAAAATGGAAATGTGTGGATCTGGGTGTGTCCTGCAACAAGCCAGTAAACATAGTGTATGCATAGTGTAAAATCAACAAAAAAAATATTTTGAGAACATAAAATTCATAAAATACAAAAGCATAAAAATATTCAATAGTGCAGCTGCTCAGAGAATACAAAAGAAAATTGGAGGCAGGTATAAATGCAAAGGGGAGGACATCCCATTTAGAAATTAATATGCAGCCTTTGACCTGATATCATTTTTTCATTATTAACCTATTAACATACATTATTATATAATCACAGTATATGTTTTGTTGCAATATGTTAAATATCTTTCTCTTTTTAATCTTGTAGTAAGTATGCAAATGTTTTGCACATAACTGTGAGAATGTATTAGGTAGTATACATCAATCAGCCATAACATTAAAACAACCTGTCTAATATTGTGTAGGTCCCCCTTGTGCCGCCAAAACAGCTCTGACCCATCGACACATGGACTCCACAAGACCTCTGAAGGTGTGCTGTGGTTTCTGGTACCAAGGCATTAGTCCTGTAAGTTGTGGGGTGAGGCCTCCATGGATCGGATTTGTTTGTCCAGCACATCCCACAGATGCTCGATCGGATTGAGATCTGGGGAATTTGGGAGCCAAGTCAACACCTTGAACTTTTTGTCATGTCCCTCAAACCATTCCTGAACAATTTTTACAGTTTGGCAGGGCTCATTATCCTGCTGAAAGAGGCTACTGACATTAGGGCATACCGTTGCCATGCAGGGGTGTACTTGGTCTGCAACAATGTTTAGGTAGGTCGTATGTGTCAAAGTGACACCCACATGAACATTGCCCAGAGCATCACACTGCTTCTGCCGGCTTGCTTTCTTCCCATAGTGCATCCTGGTGCCATCTCTTCCCAGGGTAAGTGATGCACAAGCACCCAGCCGTCCATATGATGTAAAAGAAAAAGTGATTCATCAGACTAGGCCACTTCCATTATGCCATGATCCAGTTCTAATGCTCACGTGCCCATTGTAGGCACTTTTGGCTGTGTGTTCTGACATTTTTATATCATAGCCAGCAACATTTCAACTTTTTAGCAATTTGTGCTACAGTAGCTCTTCTGTGGGATCGGAACAGAAGGGCTATCCTTCGCTCCCCTTGCACATCAATGAGCCTTGGGTGCCCATGACCCTGTTACTAGTTCAACGGTTGTCCTTCCTTGGATCACTTTTGGTAGGTACTAACCACTGCATACCAAGAACACTCCACAAGACCTGCTCTTATGGTGATGCTCTCACCCAGTCGTCTTGTCATCACAATTTGGCCCTTGTTAAAGTCACTCAGATCCTTATGCTTGCCCATTTTTCCTGCTTCCAACACATTAACTTTGAGAATTGACTTTTCACTTACTGCCTAATATATCCCACCCACCCCTTGACAGGTGCCACTGTAACGAGATAATCAATGTTTTTCACTTCACCTGTGGTTTTAATGTTATGGCTGATGGTGTATATCTATATCATATAGTGTAGTATCCAACCTGCTCATTTGGTTTGCTTCCACCAGCTGTAATATAATTATTTAGTTTATGGATGTGGTTCATGCTGTGAAGTTTATTGATGGTTTATTTAAAGAATCTTGCTCTCTTACCTTCTAGACCACCCATATGGATTTTATTGTGGCCTCCGCTAACCTATATGGGCAGATTTATGGGATCAAGGGGTCAACAGACCGTGATACCACGATGAATATCCTGGAAGGAGTGCATGTGCCTGAGTTCCACCCAACCACCAATGAGACAATTGCAGTGATGGACGAGGAACTGAAGGAAAGCACGGAGGAGAGAAAGGAAGAGGGTGAGCAAGCAGGAAGTTGAATTAAAAATTGATGGAGCCAGTGTCTTCCAAATGGAGACTTAAAGGATTGACACTGTATTGTTTTGTGTTTTGGTAAGCTTGTCAAACAATTGTCACAGTTTTTATGAACAGAACCAGGTTAGAGCAGTATAAACATCGAGTACAGAGTAGGATGTGTGCGCTTCTCACTAACTGCTGTATCTGTTTCTCTCAGTCAAAGCTGAGCTGAATGAGCTAAAGCAGAAACTGTCAAGCCTCCAGCCAGACAGCCAGAATGTTCCCAGTCGGATGTCCCCACTAGAATTTGAAAAGGTAGTGTTTATGTGTGTGTGTGTGTGTGTGTGTGTGTGTGTGTGTGTGTGTGTGTGTGTGCGTGTGTGAGTGTGTGCAGATTTAATACATACATATTTCTGTGTTCTGCCTCTGCGTCAGACACATTGGCGACCATCCCCAGGTAGGAGGTCTAACAGAACCACAAATCTGTGGTTCTTAATTGCCTGAGCCATCTGCCCTACACTAAAGTGATCACTGATCCTTATCCATCACCATCCCTAACTAGCCCTAATGGAGCACAGAGAACAGTAGAGTTCACTGTTAATGCAAAACTCCTGCCTTGTGTTGGACACTTTTTAGAAGGAGACTGGCTTGAGAAAGCTTGAGAAACTTTTGTTCTTGACTCTGGATCAGCTGTGGTATAACTGTGTGACACATTTGCTCAGTGAAGTAGAGGAGAGATGGTAGCACAGACAGACCCAAACATGCTCACACACACACACACACACACACACACACACACACACACACACACACACACACACCCCGGCGCAATGATTTTTGAGACACTGGAACATGTTTAGCACTGGTGTCTCACTCTCTGACATTATTTTTGAGCACAAGTTTTTATCCTCGTTTATGTTTATTTCTTTGGTGAACTTTATAATGCCACAATTTCTCACTGCAAACATTTACATACTATTCTTTTATCTTTCTCTGATACTTTCTAAAGATTAAAGAAGCCCTTGAGTTGCTCTTCAGGTATTCAGATGACTACAGGCAAACAAATTGTACATAAATGTACATACAGTAAATGTGTGTACATAAATGTGTGTCCATATTTTTTGCAGGGCAAAAAAAATGTGGGCCAAGCCCTTAATGGCAAAATATTAAGCTTTTAATGTTCTTAACAACAAATCATTGGTCAGGAAATTAGCATCTCCTGTGCCACCATTTGCTCATTTACTTTTGCTGCAGTGAACTGTTTGGGGAAAAGCTAGAAACTGGGAAATTCACTTATATAGTCTTGTTGTATGCAAAAGTAAAATCATGATAATGATTAAAATGTTTGATGTAAAATGACAACTAACACATGTCTGGGTGTACAAAATTAAAATAAAGTAAAAAATAAAATAATTTATTTTTAAATAAATAAAATAAAAATGGAAAAAGGGAAAAGCTCCCACACTGAGTTACTTTATCTATTTGTTTAATTCTTGCTAATTTCCTCACCAATGATTTGTTGTTAAGACCATTAAAAGCTTAATATTTTGCCATTTTGGGCCTGGTGTTAGAGCTCTCGCCAATCGCTGCTCCGGGAAGGAACAGCATGAATCGCTGCCCCGCTATGGAGCAGCATGTCTACGCACTTTCTAGCACTATTATTAAAAGGAACTCTCCGCTGGACAATCCTATCACAAAGACTCTGGTTTTGTTTACGTTGCCATGTGCTCCTTTGTTTTTGTTAACGTCATGTCTCTTCCCCCGCTTCCTTATTGGTCCTTTGGGTTGATGTCACGTTATGTTTCCTCCCATATTTTGTCATTGGTCCAACTGTTATTGTCTAATCATTATTTCCAGGTGTCGTGTGTTTCTTCTCGTTTGCGCTTAATTTCCTTTGGTACTAAAACCCCTAATTTTGTCCACGTCTTTGCGGAGTATTGAATTAGACTGAAGTGAATTGAAGTATATTGATATTGAATAATGGTGATGAGTTAGAATAACGGAAAGGGACTCGTTATAGGTAAATCATACGATATGTTCCTAATGATAATGATCGGTAGCGAGGAAGCTCAAGCTTCGTAGTTTTTTCCTAGGGTTTTGTTTACCAGGTGTTCCCTGGTCCTTGCGCTAGTTTTGAAGTTTTTGTTTACCCGGCGCTCCCGGGTTCCTTGCTACTTCCTGGATTTTTGCCCTGTTATCCGTTGGAGTAATGTTTCCTGTCTCTCGGGATTTTGCCCTGTAAACCTTGCTATTCCTGTTTAATGATGTTCGGGTTTTTTGCCCTGTAAACCTTTGAATGAATGTTTCATGACTTTCTGGAATTTTGTCCTATAAGTGTTCTCTTCAGTGGCTAACCCCTTTTTGGAAAAGTGATATGCTTTCCTCTTTATTTATTATGTTGATATCCCGTCACTTTTGAATGTGCCTGGTGTTTAGTTCCTAATAAACTGACCACTTTCCCCTGCGAGTGCATCCTATCTAACTCTTCACCCCAGCAACGTAACACCTGGCCCATTTTTTTTGCCCAGGACGGTATATAAATGCAAAGATGCATGCTGACATGTTTTAGACTCTGAGTATGTAATCACTTGTACTGACATCATAAAAAGGAAAACACAGTTAATTTTTATCTTATGTATGCATGCATTAACTGCATATAAAGCATGAATCATGCATATATGTCATTCACAGAAGAATATAAATATACTAGTCATGGATTGCAAAATTTGTAATGTGTTCACTATTGGCAACCTGATTAGGCTTTGTGTTCAGATGTGTGAAAGACTGGGATGAGTGGTGTGATGAGTGAGGTGATGAGGTAGTGTAATCTGGCAATTCGATGCTTGTGGAATGTGCCAGAAAACCTCACTCAGGTATATTATGTGAACGGCCAAAGAGTGTGTCACCACTGAAGTGGGGATTAGGTTTGAGTTCCACTGTTGTGTACACACACACACACATACACACACACACACACACACACACACACACACACACACACACACACACACACACACACACACACACACACACACACACACACACACTGCCTAATCAACTGCCTAAGGAGTCTAATGATAGAAAATTACAATTCAAATACTCAGGTGATATTAAATACTTTGATTTATATTAAACATTAAATATACTCCTACTCATAAGAATGCTAATATCTTCCTTTAGATATTGAATGAAGATGATGCAGTGTTACATGTAACAATGTAATTATAACTGCACTTTTAAATTGTGTGTCATCCTAGTCATCGTGCCTTAAAGCCAGTGTTGCCACAGAGAGGGAAGGTTGCCAAAGTGCGCCCCTCATATCCCCTCCGGTCACAGAGGCCTTTTGAAGAGTCAGCGTGCTTGAAGTATGACCTCATGTACACTGTCACCTCAAAGGGAAAATTCAATTTGGGATACAATAGGGGCTCCAGTGACTAAGTCACAGGTTTGAAACCTAACATATCTTCTGTATTCCTGAATTCATTCCAGCAGGAACACATACACAAGTGCTGTTTCTCCATCATGCAAATAGATAATTATCATGGTGTTCTTTCCTGTGGAAACTCGGGAACAGCTGGTGCTGTAGAGATGATATAATAGTAGACAAAACATGGTCTCAAAAAGCAGGTGGTGGAACTGTACCCTATCTATGAATCTTTTAGATTGAAAATTGTCTTTTAGCTAGCTCTGTTCATGCCTTAATTTTGTGGGTGATTTTACTAACACCTGACAATCTATTGCTTGTGCTAAATGATTTGTCAGTGCATGTTGAGTGAGGAATGTTGTTTACAGCTCAGTGTTAAATCTGCTTTTAGGATGATGACAGTAATTTCCACATGGATTTTATAGTGGCAGCGTCTAACCTGAGGGCAGAGAATTATGAAATACCAGCAGCAGATCGGCACAAGGTAGGAAACTAGAGTTAATGCCAGTAAGTCTGTGTGGGTGGGTGTAATTCTATAATACACACACAGATATGATTGGTGTATCACACACATACTAAACTACAATAAACTGTACTGTGTACTCACACATACACATATACTGATAGCAATAAATTTATGATTATTTTTTTTTAAAAAGGGTTTTTACATTTTTTAAAAATTGTGTTGTCTGTGTGTGTGCAGTTCTTACTATATTACCTCCCCAACAGATTTTTATAGACTGATGGTATTCTTAGTCCATGACCTAGTGAACCAGTATCAGGATGTATTTATTGATAGAGACTTCAGAGCACTTCTCTAAGTCGCTCTGGATAAGGGCATCTACCAAATGGCATAAATGTACTGTAAATGCGATATTGCAAATCTATTACCAGACATGTAGGTACATATGCAATGTTAGACCTATGTCTCAAACACACCCTACTCCAATAAATAACCTTCCCATGTTGTTTTTTCTTGTACAGAGCAAGCTCATTGCTGGTCGCATCATTCCTGCTATCGCCACAACCACAGCAGTAACATCAGGCCTCATGTGTTTGGAACTGTATAAGCTAGTGCAGGGCCACCAGCAAATCAGCTCGTTCCGTAATTCATTCATTAACCTGGCATCCAGTTACTACCTCATGCTGCAGCCATGCAAGGATCCAAGGTTCAAGGTGAGTACTGCTGCTGCATACAAAGATGTTTGACCAAATCTGTTTATCTGTGCTTGAGTATCACGCATAAGGGTCATTCCAGCTCAAGTGGTCCAATGCAGGTTGCTCAACCATTTTTAATTTTCCTATTTATTTTTTTTTTTTGACTGATTATTGGCATTGCAAAACCACCAGTTTTTTTATTATTATTATTTTACTTGTTTTAACAACGACGGCCATCTTTGTGTCATGGCGCAAATTTTGGTTATACAGCTGTATACGGAAACCTCAATATCTCACCTCAGGATGGGCCTAGCTCCCTGGAACAAAAACTGATCTCTAGAGCACATGGTCCATGGTTCATGGACATATATAAACCTTTTGCACATTTGTGTTCCTTAGATTTAGAACTTAAGTCCAAATGTAATGCTCAAGATTGCTCACAGTTCCACTTTTAGGGTCAATTTATAATGGGAAGGGTTCGGGTCTCAGTGTTAATTTTTTTTTAGGGGATACCTGGGTAAGTATAGTGTGCATGCAGAACATTTCAGGTTTGAGACTTCTCTTTTTTAGACAATTTTTTAAAATTTCCCTCCCTTTCGGGTTGAATATCCCTGGAGGGGGCCCAGAGACAAACCTTACCTTTTCACAGAAACAAGTCCTCTATAGTAGCAATCTCACTGTAAAAATTGTGAGTTTGAGGTTGGAGCTAGACTCTGCAGTTTAGCTCGAGGGCCAGATTTGAAGAATTAGCCTGATCTATCATGTTGGTACAGGTGTTGGTTGGTATGCGTGGATAGATTTTATCAAAATATGGGATTGCAGTGTTCAGTTGGGTGTTTTACAAGTGAACAGTGTCATAAACAGAGCTGTGGTGTTGTTTCTCCTGTGATAAAAGCACTAGTGACTACAGCTTTTTGTGCCATAACACAAAGATGGCATTCGTAGTTACACCAAGTAAAAAAAAAAAAAAAAAAACTGGTGATTTTGCAAAACCAATACACAGAGGTAATCACTCAAAGAAAAATTGGAAAATTAAAAACGAACACCAACTTTGTAATTATTGGACCACTTGAGATGGAATGGCCCATAACTAAATCTAATCAATTCCATTTCATAAATTCACTTAATTTTACAAATTCACATATATTAAGACAAACTGAGTTGCCTGGTTATAGCAGCACAACAATCTAGTAACTTGGTGTATATGTCTGATTATTAGTCTGGCTTTTAAAACATTTTTAATGTCTTACTAGATGACACAATTCAAGTACACTGTGTAGTTATTAATCCTGAAGTATAACTTCTATCACCATTTTAACTCTTTTTACCAGAGGCCAAAAAATGGAATTTGCACCTGTTTTGGGGGTGCCTGTGTTCAGCATTGAATTTATTTGTGATGTCACACATCATAGTAGCGGTTAATGGCCCATCTGAAAGTAGATACTCAGGGCTTTAGGAATTTCCATTTTTGTCTTTTTATTTATTTATTTATTTTTTTTACCTAATCTGCTCGGTTTAAATGTTATAATTTTATTGTGGCAGTTGTATGTGGTGTTTTATTATCAAAAAGCTTTTATCTCTGTGCCAGTGTTATTCTGGAGAAGTGTCAATTGTTTGCCCGGCAGGGGGCTCACACCCCTCTCCTTTACCATCACTCTGCTCACCAGCAGCTAAACACAGAGTCACGGTACTCTACACGCAGAAATCCAACAATAAAATAATTCATTTGTTTATACTGATTGAAAATGTCCGATAAATCAGATAAGATAACACCATTGTACTGCGAGAAAGGGTTAAATAAATAGTCTAAATGTAGTCAATCAAGCCTCATTGCTCCAGTTTTGCACTGGAGCAATGAGGCTAAAGTAGACTTGCTTTGTGGTATATGATAGTGGAACCTACTGTTATCTATTTTTTTAAATACTGTAAAGATAAATAAATTAGCATCTTGCAACCTGAATGACATAGTTTGTCATCTCTCCTTGCCACCATCAGGCTCAGGTAGGAGGTGTGGCCAGACTTTTTACATTTCTAGTCTTTCAAAGATAAAAGGAGATCAATATCAGGTTTGATTTTTAGATCATTTACTGTTAAATAATGTCTTAAGGCAGATTATTTTAGACTTTGGAACCAAGCACAACAGCACTACCAGTGGCTGTGAGAAAAGTACACAGAATGGGATGAAGAAGCAAGGTTGGGCTGATTTCTTTCTAGACCAGACTGTAGATTCAGGCAACTTTATCAGTGACATTCATGTCAGGTGATTACATACTGTGAAACTCCCCCTAGATCTCCATTTTGGCTGATATATTACAGTTCATTTCGCTGACACATCTGTAACCAATCATCAGCAGTGATTGAGAAGGCGCATGTAAATTGCAGTCATGGGTGCATTAAATGCAAACAAAGTGGATCATTTACTCTGTTATCCATTTCCCCCCCAAAAAATGCCTTTGTAAGAGTGTAGACAGAATGAACACATATTGTCCAATCAAAGTACAAATTACACAAAAGGACAGTTTTTTGGTTCGAATGAAAGGGTTACAAATTTTCAGTTTACCATGTTTGGTATTCCAAGGAAACATGACACTGTAGAGTATTACTTGAAATGCTTGAAATAAATCAGATTAATTAGATTAAATAAGTAATTAGAAATCACAAATGCAGCTTCTGATCTGTGTGTAAGTGTGTGTGCGTGCATGCGTTTGTTTAATAGTTGGTCCACATATAATGCAGTTCTCAGCTAATAGTTTAATTGTTGAGATATGGATAGATATTAGATTTTAGCCCTCCAGTATAATATCACAGCCAGCAGCCACTGCTACTTATGAAGCCAATGTCCTTTGAGGCATGTGTGTGATATTTTAGGCATGCAGTTTTCATGATGCAACACTGGTAGATATTCATAGCTTTCGTTTTTTAGATGATTTTTTAATTCTAATCAGTTTTGTAGCTCTATTGAACAATAAAGAACCGACCTTCTGACCCCAAACATGCCTTGGCTAATAAATTGCATATAGGGTAAAATTCTTGAAATTCTAGAAAATAACTTGGGTAAATTGTTTGTGTGTGTGTGTGTGTGTGTGTGTGTGTGTGTGTGTGTGTGTGTGTGTGTGTGTGTGTGTTTGTGGAGCCACAGTCTAGACCTAAATCAGTCCAGGCTTAAGTGATTCCGCCTTTATCCTGAGGGGCTTACATCATTTAGTAACTGTACACCCTCCCACACAGACCCCTCTTCATGTGCTCACTCAATTTAAGGGACTTCCAGCTAAATCGAGTGAATTCCGAATGCAAATACAGAGATGTCCTATAGCGAACGTGGGTGAGCTTTTAAAATGTGTCATTTTGTGCTTGTTGTGCTGTTCTCCATATAGAAAACCCTACGGTAAAACGAGAGCCAAACTTGTGCTCCTGAGAAAGGGAGATGAGGGAGAAGGGGTCACACCCGATGAAGTAATGCGTCGCAGTTGCCTAAATTGTGGAGGAGGAGGGGAAGTGTGTGCCCTTACACCCCCTTCAGTGTGCAGGGTCAGAGACTGAGGTCTTTTTCACCCAAGGGTACAGCCACTGAACTCTGCTTTGAAACACATCAGCTTGGGTTACTAGAGGGCTATGACAACTAAATAAAGTGCTTGGAACTCCTTCTGCCTCACACACACACACACACACACTCATACACACACTCATACACAGACACACAGAGTAAACACGCAGTGTAAACATATCTCGTACTCTAAACGACTAAATGTTAGTGCCTGTTTATTTTCTGTATTTTCATTTGCAGATATAATACTCTGTTTTAGTTTTGATTTCACAGAAATGCCTGGGTCCAGCCTTTGAATTCACAGTTCTCTTTTTGCCTTCCATCTTTCACTTTCTCTTAATCCAGCACTCATTCTGCCTTTGTCTCCCTTATATGCTCAT
The DNA here is from genome assembly GCA_023630585.1 of Cranoglanis bouderius. Lineage (NCBI taxonomy): Eukaryota > Metazoa > Chordata > Actinopteri > Siluriformes > Cranoglanididae > Cranoglanis > Cranoglanis bouderius. The sequence continues at coordinate 13,613,759 of CM042537.1, forward strand.
ATGTTTGGCAGCTGTCTGGTTTGGAAAGAAGCAGTACTTTCCACAGGTGGGATTAGTTAAGCATCAGCTAGAGAACACTCCATGCAGTCCGGGGCTATGTAACTGCAGTCGTTTGGCAGAATGGTGGGTGTGTGGTAGTATACATATATTGTTCCTTAGCCAAACTATCGCCACAAAGTTGGAAGCACACAATTGTCTAGAATGTCTTTGTATGCTGTAGCATTAAGATTTCCTTTCTGCAATGGGATATTCTACAAGTAAATATGGATGTGATGGCCAGGTGTCCAAAAATGTTTGGCGTATAGTGTAGTTGTGCATGGGTATTATGGTATTAAATGATATTAAATTGTTCACACTAATTGTTAATTGTACTTTAATCAAATCTAAAGCAGTTCTACTCTAACTACATTACATTTATGACAAAGGCCATCTTTTTTACTCCTTAAGTTTTCTCATACTTGTTACGACTCTTAAAGATCATGACTCAGAAACCTTTTTCCCTTATCCCTCTCTGCACATCCACTTAATCCTATTCCTGTAGATTTTATTTTAATTAATTATCAACATTTAAACCATACCAAATGATACAGCTCATACTTCCACAAAGACTGTCTGTTACTCTCACTTGTTCTTCATATATCAAAGTTACTTTAATAAAAAGTCAATAAAATAAATTTAAAAAAAAAAAAAAAAAAGCACATGGACACTGTATAAAATCAAATGAACAAGTGTGATATGGCTGGATTTCATTCAATATCATACAATTGAAATAATAATAAAAAATAATAATAATAATACCCCGACCCCAACCCCAGGCCATCTCATATACACTCATATACACCTGTCTCATCTCATATACACTGAGTCATGTAATTTATTAGCTAGTGTGACATCATGCTTAAAAAGCATGTCCTGATTTCTTTACTTTTAAATACTTTACCACATTTGAGTGTCTACAATTTTACTTATTTATCATTTCAGATAGTTACTTTAACTTTAATGGAGTAAGAGTTTCGTGTTTTAATTCATTGAAACTTTCTATTTTTCTATATTTAATTTATTGAAACATTCTATATTTCCATACAGATCTCTCTAAATTTCTTTGCATTCTTATAGAGAGTTTTATGGGGTTTTGGCAGCTGAAGTTAGAAATCACTGACTTTATTTTTTCACAAACATTCAGTTGTTTCACTTATAATGTATTTAGCATGCTGCATTTCCGTTGCAGATTCAATGTTTTAAATCAGTAGCAGATTTAACTGAATAAAGCATGTGCTAATTCTAAAACAGTTTTCTCCCAATAACCTGCTGTCTCAGCAGGACCATTTGCAGAATTACTACATTCAGAAATAGAAGTAAATGTAGATTCACAAATCTACAGTGCCTGTAGGGGTTAAAACAAAGGACCTCAATGTTTAACCATCATCTGTGAGGTTAATAATTCGTTTTTGTTTTTCTTTTATTTAATTCTTTGTAGCATTGGTAATTACATACTTTCTCCATTATATACAGTTTCTTATAGGAAAGCTACTTCTTGATTTCTACTCAAAGCCCACAGATGTGGGGAGTGAATATTGAGTTACTGGGCTTCTAATCTGGATTTCTACTCAGAGATTGTTTTTCAGTGCATGTTCAGTTTATTGGAGAGAAAGGCAGGACAAGTTGGCAATAACACACTTGAGCTGCAGTTGTATGAAAGGAGATCTGAGGGGAAAGGGGTTTCTGGGGTGGTTTTGAGGTATAGCTGTGGGCAGCAACTAGCCATATGGTCCTATTTCCCAGGTGTCCAGTGTGAAGGACTGAAAGTCTATAGCTCTTTCCTGTGAGTTGAACCTTGTGTCTCATTTGTTTCACTCACCCTCTTAAGTTTGTCCTCCATTTTGGTTTGGGTTTCATGAGTGTCTATAAGCAACCCGCAATTAGTCATTGCAAAATCCAGTTTTATATATTTATATATATATATAGGCTTCTCTGAACACCTTCAACTCAAAGCAAAGTGGTCCATGGGTATGTGTGTGTGCATGTGTGTGCACATGTATGCAAAAATGACTGCTATTTCCTGCTATCACAGGAAGCCTCTCTATTGGAACCAGATTTCCTTCAGAGCAGCATTACGGTGTGGCTGCAGTTTTTATTTCCTTAATCATTCACAGCTTCTGACAGCTAGAAGGAGGAAGGGAGGGATGAAAAGACTGGCGTTAAGGCTTCAAAGCCCATATGCCAAGTCTTGTTTTTCTTTCTAAGTCACTTCCCTGCTGCAAAAGACTTTTGCATACTAGCTTGTTTCACCCTTTTTCCAAATGTTTGAGCGTGTCTGTAATATCAGTGTTGAAGAAGTCATAATGCGATGAAAATATTTCTACATAATCCTTCAAATATACATATAGACTTCAAAACTGTAAGGTTCTGTTAGACTAATTTTTTTTTCATGTACTTATGCGTACTTATGTGTGTGAACTTATGTGAATATATGCAAAAGGGTTTTACACCAAAAACTATTTACTTGAAAGTATAAAAAATAGAATGTTGGCTTTGACCCAGAGGCCTTTAGAGTTTAGAGTTGAGTCTCATATTCCAGTCTGGTATGTTTGTGTTAAAGATCTCCATTACAAGCACTTAACTGCATGTATACCTCAGTGCTGCTGAATTCTCGGATCTGATCGATCAGAAGATGTTGATTAATTGTCTAGTAATTTCTAAATATCTATTAATATAATAACAGCAGGTCTGACAGTAGTGCTGGCTGATCACAGGCAAATCACAGATTTATTTTCATGTGCTCATTTTAATGCTTTAATGTTTCTATAGTAACAACATGCACAGAGACCTGTATGGCAAACGCTGCATGTAAACAGATTAAAAATGTGTGTAATCATTGAAATTGTAACACTTTCTGTGTGGAGACATTTGGAAGGAGTCTCCAGTGTCAGCACTTTGTAACAAACGTAACAGTCGTAAAGAACTTCAGGTTTTCTGACATGGGAGATTCTTCTGGAGAGGATGGAGAGTTCTGTGGTTTCTCCGTAACATAAGCTGCATTTTTTTTGTCATATTAACTTCAACAGAGAAAAAAAGATAGGCTGGTCAGGGAACGACTGTTTATAGCTGATAACTGATAATTAAGGAAGTGCGAGTATAATTTTGCTTTCATACAACAATTATATTAACAACAAATTAATATTGAGTGACTGAAAATTCTGACACAATATGGCCAAATATTTTGTTTGTTTTTACTATATTAATGAAAATAATTTCGAAAGAAACAAGAGCTAGATAGAGCATTGCATGTTGCCATGCCAATGAACAGACTGACTGACAGCCCGTAGTAAGTGTAGTAATGGTTTCAGTGTAAGGAACTATTACTATAATAGGAATTTTATGTAGCAAACACAGAAAATGGAGTGATACAAAGAGTGAAATGTACCAGTGCTGTTATACTAAATATCAGCATTCTTGGAACACAGGTTGTCAAATCAAATTAGTGGAGCAGAACTAACTAAACTATACATTTTAAAAAGGTAGGTCTTTAATTGATTAAAAAAAGATATTGTAATAATTGGCAAATTGCTATTGTATAAGAGGAAAAAAAGACTTGCTATACATGCTATTATTGGAAAATAACTAGCCAGTGATTGATTATTGTCCTATAAGAACACACCCCCATTGTGTTTTATTCCTTACTGCTCAAAATGAGTCTTATCGCATTATTGTTAAAACTCTTTTATTATGGTTTTTTTGTACAGTTTCTTACAAGTTATTTATATATATACACAGTATCAGTGTGCTCTGTGCTTAGAGCGCAAATTCCACACCTTTAAGTCATATTTCATTTATCAACGTGACACGTGTTATACTATTGATTCAACTGGACAGCAGAAGGTAAAAGAGAGACAGAGAGAAAAGGCAGATTTGTCTTTCTGCTCCGTGGGGAGTGTGTCCATGACAACTTCAGGCCTAAGACAGAACAAAAGTGCCATGTGTGCTTTGGTTTCTCTTCACTCTGTAGGATAGTTTTCCACATTTTTCCATCCATCCATCCATCCATTTTCTGTGCCGCTTATCCTACACACAGTCGCGGGGAGCCTGGAGCCTATCCCAAGGAACTTGGGGCACACCCATTGCAAGGCACAATCACACACACACACACACACACACACATTCACACACTACGGACAATTTAGATATGATTTTTTTTTCAGTTGATAATGAAGATCAAACAGCCCGGAGGCCTGAGTTGTTTTTATCACCAACTAGTATGAGTTTGTGTTTTAGGATCTTTGGGCAACCAGGCCCAGACGTCTTAAGCCTACATTTAAACTTTATCAAGATTCAAAGATAAAGCACTCGTCTTTGGGTTGTCTAACTAAGCGTTATCAGTGATGTAGATGTCTGTGAGATATTGTACCGCCTCAGGGTCAGGGTACTAAATAGTTCCTTGTTGGATTAAGGTCTTGTCATGAAGGTTCTGTATCATTCAATCTATCAATCACTGGACATATATTATACTGAAATATAATTAGTTAATAAACTGTGAGATGGATTGAGGCTAATGTTTGAGGACTTTATGAATCACTTTCTTTAACTTCCAGTTCTTCTGTTATGCCTGTAAGACTGTTCCATTTTGATAACTGTGGAGGAATGTGGTAATAAAAATAAAAAGACAGAAGAAAACACTTATTTAATCAAGGATCTTTCCATGCACCTCTGTCCCCCAGGAATCCCAGCTAGGCCGATAAAACCACAACATCATTAATAGGCAGCACTAGTCTTTCAATAGGCAGCCAATAAAAACAAGGAATGCAATGTGAGCAATGGCTCGGCCTAATGAGAATGAACTTTTGTGTAATCAAACCTTTAGGAAACTATCATAAAATATATACCAGTATTCAGCAAGCACTTTTAGAGAATTACATGTTAGCAGAACTATTTTTGAGACTCAAAATTAGGACTAAATGATGACACTATGATGCATGATCCATAATAATTATAATTATTTCCATAATAATTAACAAAAGGTCTACATTGATGAAAGACAGTCACTGTATTGTACTGAGAAACAGTTTAACGCTGCACTTGAACATTGCATAATCCATATAAGCTGACAGAGAGCATGCTTTAAATTTTTGTGTATAGTATGTGTTCGTGGATGTGCATTTTGTGTGATTGTGTTAATTCATGTTTAAAGGAAAGTTTCTAAGAAACATAGTAGAGTTCAGGCAAAATCCATAAACATGGTATAGACTTCTTGGTTATAGTAAATGAAATAAGACTCTGGAATTTATGATCGGCTGAATGTTACACTGGCTGTGAGTAGAGACACTGGAACATTCAGCATGAACCTGAGTTCAGAGTTAAGTAACTGCGCATGTCCAATGTTATATATATTGTTGTTGTTGCTGTTGTTAAAAAGCCTAGATAAAGAGAAGATTTAAGTGAAAGACTTTGGCTTTGTCTACATGTTTGGTTTACTCAGTTCTGTTTATTCATACCTAACCTGACTTATTAATTTGTTGTCCTACCAGAAAAAAAAAGCACTTTGACTAGTTTCCAACAAGCCTAGCCCTTAACAGGAGTGTTTTCATGATGTCACATCAGCATGGGAATGGTTTGAAAGCATAATCCTAGATCTCTGATCTTCTCTCCAAATGATTCACTCCTTGTTTCCCTCCTTTTCCAAACCAAACCTCGCTTATTGTTTTCCATCTCATCATCCACTCTTGTTATCATGAACACGCTCGACACCTCTTATTCTTCTGTATTTTGTCCATCCTTCTGCTACTAACAAGTGACATATGTTGCTGATTAAGGCTTTTGTTAGTGAACCTTCACCCCAAGGAAATAAAATCTCACGAATTGAGCACACACACACACACACACACACACACACACACGCATGCATGATTCTACTGCAAAAATCTTTCTCTGGAGTCAATTGAATACAATTGAATACAAAAATAGTTTAAACTATCTCAGGAATACCTTGGCCTACTTTTCCCAGATAATTTCCATAATATTTCTTGCACAGTAAGAAGCCAAACCTGTGCTCTGACATTTCTCCTTACAGGTGGAAAAACATTTAACAGAGTGAACTTTTCAGCACAGATCCTGACTTCAATTTAGAAGAATTTTTGCAGTAGACCTGTATGATGGGCTTGATTTATTCGTTTCTTTCTTTTTTTTTAAGCCATACTTTTAAAGTTACATTACATTACATCTTGTTCAGCTGGTAGTCTTTCTTAATACATTGTGTTTTGAGAGTGGCGTTGATAAACAATGGATGACCAGAGGCTGGTAGCTCAGTGTGTAACTACATAATAATGGCAATGTCTATGTAATATTTCATTCTTTGAGTGATTCCTGTGAGAGTATGCTGAAAACACTTGGCTGTCACTTCTCACTTTTGGCGCTGTGTTATTGGATTTGTCCCTGTCTCACTTCCATGAAATTAAACACACATGTTCCTGGATTATTTTTGGACTATCGCTTGTTGATCTTATTTGATCCATTAGAGCGTACAGTGGATTTATCATCCAGTCCTGGATTCTACCCAAAGATACTGCAGTTCCAGTACCATTGTCCTCGTCTACACACTCCACAGTGCTGTTACTTCCAGTTAACTCATGGGCCTAATGTTTCGATTTTCTCCATGAGCGGCAGGTCATTCAGCATTGTAGCACCCATGTTTTGGAATTTGCTTCCACAAACCATCTATATTTTTAGTGCCATAACTCTCAGTCATGTCAGTCATGTGATTTCCATTTCCTATCGTATTCCTAAACATCTCCTTGTTATGCTTGAATACCATGTGTAATAATTGTTGTTCTTGTTTAATTTTACCAAGTGACAAATCATATCAAAAGGCATGAACACCCCAATTGTTTGTGATTGATGTCATTACTGGGACACTGCCATTCTGCTTCTGCCCAGCAAAAATTCTGTGAATGACATACTGTACATGTGTTCGTGTGTAGGTGAACAGTGTCATCTGAAAAATAGGAAGTCCTGGAACGCATTGTACACCATTGCATTTCATGACTTTATATACCGTACATAAACAATGCGTTAACCTTAGAGAGAAACGGGAACCCCATCCTGAGAGAAGAACTAAACCAAACAGAAATAATTGTTTCTAAAGAGTCTCTAGTAAAAAAATTTGTGATTTCATTGTGCATGGCATGCTTGCATTGTGTAGTTAGGCAAGGAAGTGATATTTCCAGTAGACACAGGCTGTTTTTGCTGTGTTATATATCTACGTGGCAGATGTTGCTTTGAATATCCAACTACATTTCTGAGCATCGATGCACTCGCATTAGCAAAGATTTATTTGAGAACTTCAGATGCAATATCTTTATATCACAAGCGTCACAGGGGTTTTCTGAGACTTACAAAAATAATACGAGCATAACGGTTAGATTTTTTTCACAGCAAGTGGGCTGTTACTTGGCTAACCTCACTCCTGGAACTGAAAATGTGTGAGCCATGCCAATGGAGCTGCTCTCACTGAGCCATTGCGAACCATTAGACACAGCCTTCAGTCAGCACCAGCCACAACTACACCCCGCACCCCCAACTGCCTTCATTTCCTGTCTGCTTCATTCCAATATCAAACTCTATACACTTTTGACCGTTGACACCAGTCAAGCCAAGTGTTATCACCATTTTATATAATTACTTCGTCTGTGAGAAAAGCAGACAGGCATGAGTTTCCCAGCCATTTTTCTATTTCGTGGTGGTGTCTGTTTAGATTCCCCAGCTGTAGCTAATATGCTCAATTAACTACATTTCATGCATGTGCTTTCCACAACCAAAGGGCTGTTTACTGCAATATACTAAGAAAAAGCTCATCCTGTGGTTCCTCATGATAACAGGTAATTCAGTCTTCTGATAAATAATTCATATATTTATATTTTTTAAGGGTATTGTACACCTTTGTCTGTAGGTTCACTATACTCAAATGTGTAGTTCTGCAATCTAAAGGACTCATATGTTCGTGTTGTACTGCATATGAGCCATCCTTGTATGAGAGGTCCTGTGAATCTCTGGTTAGTCCACATTTTAGTTCTATTCAATCCCAACTGATATTCAGAGCTCTAGAGATCAGAGAGCTCAGGGTGAGTAGTCTGAGGTCCCCAGTGCTTGGATTAGGAAATATATGAACAAGGTTACACTACCCATTAGTTCTTACCGCAGTCAGTACAACAGTTTAATAAGTTAGTTTGTAAATAATTAATTGGTAATGGTAAAGTAGTGTATATACAGTATATAGCTTATCTGATCCAAATTTGTAGGCAGTAACAATCATTAATTTTGAGTAGTCCATTTTGATTTCCTCTAATATTTCACCAGTTATGTGGACATAAACCTTGTTGATCAACACAAGGTTCATTGTTATCAATGATGCATCTATACAATTAAATCAGTCAGCTACTTTATTTTGATTCCTGGTAAAGGGAATTTAGGATTAGGTTAGTATTTACATATAGTTCATACACTATATGGCCAATTGATTGTGGATGCCTGATCATCACACCCATATGTGGTTCTTCCCCAAACTGTTGCCACAAAGTTGGAAGCACACAATTGTCAAAGATGTCTTTGTATGCTGGAGCATTACAATTTCCCTTCACTGGAACAAACCTGTTTCAGCATGACAATGCTCCTGTGCACGAGTTCCATGAAGACATGGTTTGCCAAAGTTGGAGTGGAAGAACTCAAGTGGCCTGCATAGAGCCCTGACCTCAGTGCCTGACATTTATTAATGTTTCTTGTAACTGAATGGGCAAACTCCTACAGCCATGCTCCAAAATCTAGTGGAAACAGCAAAGGGAAACTAAATCTGGAATGTTTAAAAAAGCACATATGAGTGTTATGGTCAGGCGTCTGCAAATTTTTGGCCATACAGTGTATATGCAGTAATTTTGTTTTGTGGTGTATCACAAGAATATTTAGTAGTGCATATAGCCCCATCTGATACAGCTAGCTTTAGTTACAGCTTATGCAAGCAATCAGTCAGTGGTGTGTGGCACAGATGTACAGATCACTGCACGAATTGTACACTGTTGGCAAACAAAAAGGCATATGAATTACCATGCAGGAGCCCACATACACAGCTGTGCAATGCAGGTCCATGTGATCACTGACTGCACAAAAGTGGTGTTTACACTTAATGAGATGACATTTATGAGCCAATGTGACTAAAAGAATCAATACTGATCAATATTGTTGATGAGTGAGTCAGTGATTGTTGGTCATGCTCTTAGCTACTTATTTAAAGTCTATATCTGTAGACTATTGTGTCTGTGGAAAGCCAATACTTGTCAACATATCAACTGCAAAAGGAGAGCTTGTACATTTTTGTTTAGGCCTCTTTGATTTATATTAGAACCTGTAGAAACATGTCACCATGTCATTGGTAACCAATGCGCTACATTTATATGACTATTGATTTCTTCATAAGGGATGAGACCCTGACACCAGATGGACACAGGGATGATATATGGGTTTATTTACATCTGTGTGTAAAAGGGCCCTTCAGGCAAACTGCACCATTTGTTTGTATCCTGTATTGATGGAGTCCTTCTGGCACGAGTCGTCAGTGTAGTGAAGAGAACCTCATTGGCAAGACAAATGCTCCAACTTCTGTTTGCTATTTAACACGTCAAAGGCTCCGTTGAATAGAAGCCAGTGGCTGGAGTGTAAGTGTCAAGCTTCAGGAGACAAACACCATTCTGTTGACCCTCTCCCTCCTTTGTTCACCTACTTTACTGAATTGGTTAATATGCATGGCATAGATAAGGGAGGTTAAAGGGTAAATGAATGAGGGCTTGGAAGGGGGTGAGCTAAAACCCCCTGTGTCTGTGTGCTGTAATGAAATCAAAGCAGGAATCACATTTCTTGTTTTGTTTTTCTTTTCTTATCTGTAATCTTGTACATCATAGAATTCAGCTATATTAAAAATATATTACATAGCTGTATAATGGCACAATAGATATATAATACAATAGTCACTGATATCTGTCACTGTGAAGTCACTCCACTGACTCAGGTCAGTCGGCACCTCCTAATTGTGGACACACTTTCAATTCGTTCACTTTCCTTTAAGCTTCTGTAGTAATGGACAGCTATCCATCTGTTCTATCCTGATGCATAGAAAATAAAATTACTAAAAGTGAGTGAACACAATGGTTTTACATAGTTGGAACTGGAAGTGTCGGAATAAGGAAGTGAATATGACTGATAATATTAAATAGAATAAATACAGAATTGGTTCATTCACCCACAGTCCGTGTGCTAGGGATGTAACTGAATATGAATACATTATTCAGAACGAACATATGTCTTCTAAACAGATACAAATAATTTTTTTTTTTTTTTTTTTTTTTTTTTTTTTAGAAAGTTTACCAGAAAGGTTCACAGGACATCTGATTGAGACTAGAGGTTGACTTCACTGGGATCCTGAAGGATGCAACAAAAAAGTTGCATATGTAGGAGGTTTTGGCTTTCATGTGGTATGAGCAAACAGTCAGATATGAAGCTTGTGGGACAAATAAAGACCATGTTCATGTACATGCATTTACAGCATTCATTAATTCATCCTTAGTAACTGCCTGGTCAAGGTGGCAGTGGTTTAAATTAGGCTGCTAGTTTATTTATATTTTGGGAAATAGAACCAACTAAATATCGCATGCAGGTACAAACAAAACTAATGACTGAAGGATTAAAAAACAGTCCTCCACATATCTCTAGTTGAGACCAATTATGAAGTTGAGTCATGTAGCTCAGGTTGAGCCAGAATTCACAGACCATGCTGACACTGCTGGTATTTCTACCTCTGGGTTTTTTCTAGTGTTTTTCATTTCAGTGTTTCCAGGGACTTTATGATTGGATTTCATATTTAATAATAAAAAAAACCCCAAACAAGCAAACAAAAAAAACTTTCAGGTTTAGGCCGCAACCACCTTAGGTTTAAATCTGAATACAGATAGGGATATAGATAGATAGTAGTATTGTATTACACCCCTACAATGTGCCATTTGGAATATCCCAGTTTTCTCTGTTTACATCACTCTCACACACTTGTATCAGCTGATTTTCAAGTATTTATCATCCCATGCCATGTATTGACTTGAGTAGACTCCACTTGTGGTAAAGGTCATTGTTATAGCACTAGACTAATCATCCTAAAATGGCATTGTGGGTCATGTCAACAGAACATGTTTAAATACATTACAGCAGTGTGCTCACATTTGAGGGAAAGAGGAAATGGATTGTTCTTTTTTCCTCTTAAGTCAAGAGCCACGTATTTCCTTAGTTGGCTGTTGTTTACACAAACAGGGCTGGACTTGTGATGAATTTAGCGCCACTGTTGTGATCACCACAATTTAATAAGTGTGCTTATTATATCCAAGGCCTGCCGATATCCGCAAAGCTAATCATGGTGTGCAAAGTTTATGTGGAAAAAAAAAAGATCCGGTAGTCTTAACTGTGAAACATCTACACACAAACGTTTCCACACCGTATGTGATTTAATATCATCTTATATTATTTTGTGTGTACTGTTAGAGGTATTTGACATTTTCTGTTACTTTTATTTCCAGCTGAATTCAAGAAAGCCTAATTTAGCTTAAAAGGTGATAGGTTAATGCCATGTACAGCGAGAGAAACTTGCTTCAGCTTTCCTGTCTTGGGGCTTTCCTGTCGCAGATATGGTCAATGCGTTAAAATCTACATTGTACACTTGGCAGTAAAGTAGTCTTCAGCATTTCTAAGTCTAGATATTTTGTGTGTGTGTGTGTGTGTGTGTGTGTGTGTGTGTGTGTGTGTGTGTGTGTGTGAAAAAGATGAAAGTTTGCCCACCGATGTACCCCTTTAAGGTAATCCTGTTGCTCCCAATAAGCCTCTTTTTTTTTTTTAAACTGAATCATTTCAGGTTTTATCACTGGATCCTGATTCTATTTTTCGAACACTGGGCATGGGACAGGAATTCACACTTGGTTATTTGTTCTTGTAATTTAGGTGTTGTGTCTTGGCAGGCTAGTGAATGGCTTTGTCATATTTCCTTTGCTGAGATACTGGAAATATGCACACGTTATCAGGAAAAGCAAGAATGGAAATTGTAGACTGTTTACATTATAGATATTAGGGTGCTGTGGATTTTGCATCATGACTGGGGAAGATCATAAAGCATTCTTAGAAATATGGATGGGAAGAGGTTGTTGTAGCCAGCAGGTTACTGGATACTTTTTTGATTGGAGTAAATCTCACGGTATCCTGCACATTTGCAGGAGAGAGCATGTGTGATAAGCCGGTGAACAAGTATCGATATTTATTTATTTATTTGCTGTATTTTCTGCAGTAATAAAAAAATGCAAAACCCTGTGAACAAGTAGGCTTATCAATATTTATTTATTTATTTGTTCTCTTTTAATATTGTTAGCATGAAGTGAAAAAAACTCTCTCTCTCTCTCTCTCTCTCTCTCTCTCTCTCTCTCTCTCTCTCTCTCTCTCTCTCTCTCTCTCCTCCCCCCTCTCCAGTAACTGTATATCAATGGCTCAAGCCTCTGTTACTCCGCTTCACGTTGTGGCTGCATTACCACCTCGGGTGTGCATTATTTTCTAATAATTCAACGGCCCATCGTCAATTATTCTTTACATATACTATACTATACTATAATATAGAATAATATAATGGAGAAGTTGTGCTTTCCATCACGTTCCATGTTCTGGCTTGGCTTGAGTAAGGACACATGTTGAAGTGAGAGCCCTGATTACAATGTAGCCTCTGATATGTGCAGAACAGATGACAGTTTTGGCTGTTCTCCATTTGGCAAGCAATAACCTCAAGTCTCATGCTTCTCTATAATCTAATTCAACATTATTGTATGTTTTGAATTAGATATTCAGCAATGCGTATAAAGTAAACACTTTTCTATACCATATTTAAACATATTATTATGTTTTAGGCTTTATTTAGGTACCTCAGCACTGTTCAGTATGCTTTAATGCATTAAAGCATATTCCGTGATAATTTAATAAAAACTGGCCCTATAGCTCGTGAATCTTCCTGAGGTGGGACATTTTTTTGGCTGTGAGAAAATAAACAAAAAAGACTGTTTCTAAAAGATTTGCAGGAATGTTTTAATGGTTTCCAGGGAATGTCTGGATTCCGGTGTTCTTGCTTATTTTTAAACCCCTGTGGATTGGGTAGAGTAGTTGGCATCATGGTCCCTCATGTGCGGCTGCTGATCCTCAGCTCTGGTTGGCTACAAATGCTCTGTGGCATTCCTTGATGAAGTGTATGGAAAAAGTCCAAGCTAGCCTACAAACAGTCTCTTCCTGAGAGAGTGAATGTGATTTTGTTTACTCTGTCAAGATGTATTGTGAATGTCGAATTGATTTAATCAGGAATAAAATAGCAGTGCACTGTGGAAATGGTTGTAGTATAAATAGTATAAAGAACAATATTCTATTCCTGGATTATCGTGTCGAGAAACATGATTGGGGAAAACCATCAGGACAATGTATTCGTCTTGAAATGCATCAAGATGACGTCTAGCAAGTGAAATAGACAAAAATACATAACAATAAATTATATTATTAACAGCATAATGACTGGAAGGTTATACGTATACAATTGCCTTAATTTCACCCCCAAACGCTCAGGTAGATAAGTACCTGTATTGTATTGTTTTTCATTTATAGGTTGCATTGAACACAAGAATATGCCTGATTTAGAAATGCTAATATATTGTTAAAGGCTGAAGTAATTATCAGAGGAAAGCCTGTGCTGCAACAGGAAGCCTCACAGCTCCAAGGTCCCTGGTTCAAACCTGAGCTCGGGTTACTGTCTGTGTGGAGTTCTCCTCCTGGTTCCCTCCCACCTCCCAAAAACTTTTGACTACTCTAAATTACTCCTAGGTGTGAATGAGTGTGAGTGTAGGGTGTATTCCTGCCAAATGTCTGCTGGCTAGACTCCAAATTCACCACAATTCTGACTAGGATAAAGCTGTTACTAAAGATGAATGAATGAATGAATGTATAATTAAAGCCATATGCTACTGGGGCCTTTGAAAATCCAAATGTCTGGCAGTGGAGACATATTCATGTATGAGATTGTGTAAAATCATGTCTTTACAACAGGGTTTTGGAATAATTGATACTCTTAATGTGTGTCTGCTCACACTCACTCTCACGCATACACACAGTTTAATAGATGAGTTGGTCTGGAGTCAACAGGTGTCAAGTGTCAACGCTGAGGTTAATGGGCAGGTGCTGCAGTAAGATGAGATCTACTGATTGAACCAATAAGTCTGGTTTTGAGATAAAGCAATTCAGATTAATGCGTTGCTACATTGTCCCTGTATGCGCATGCAGCATATCCAAATAGAGCAGCCGCTGGTTATAGATACAGTAGCTTCTATACATTACATTGCAGATTTTTTTTTTAATTATGGTTAGTTGTAATGAATGTTAAAAATATCCTTTGGCACCTAGAAGGTTGCTGGAGCCTACATTTTAGAATAGATCAGAAAAGAAAAGCTAAACTCTGTTTCATGAATACGTTCTTTGATAGACTTTATGTGTGGCTGGAATTCGACAAGTGTGTGTCTTTGGCTAGAATCAAGCACATCCTGTGGAACTGGGCACAGGCCTAGATGTATAATAATTTGTTCCACACTGTGAGCCAAATCCACACAGGCACTCTTTTAGACGCAAATGTTCTGGATGAATGCTGAGCGTTATGGGTTCTGTGGGCATTAAATCTAGATATATACAGAACATTTGTGATAACCAAAAAATAGAATGACTTTATTCATGATTGACCTTGGGACACACTTAACCAGTCAGGCGAAATAAATGTAGGTTGAAATTTGAAACAGGACAGTAAGTTGATGTAAGAATTACAACTTTAACTTAAATCACAAAATCACAAGTGAATAACAGAAGCTCTGAGCTGCTAGGTGTTTTCCATGGCAGGTCTACTGTTTGTCCAAAATATTTGTGGGACTTTTTTTTTTTCTTTTTTTTTTTTGCTCAGCCTGCATTAGATCATTTTGTATTTCCAGCCACATATTCCTTTGCCTGTGGTCTAACATTATAGCTCCCTTAGGATGTGACCTTGGAGCCCAGAGAGGCCTGTGTTTGGGCTAATCTCCAGACTTGTGGATGAACAATTATACCATTACAATGACAGAATGTCATTCAGACTTTTTTCTTTGTCTTGTTTTTCTGTTCTGCTCCCACTCATTCTTTTGCTCTCTACATCCCTAGTCGGCTCTGATGTCATTTTTCTTTACAAAGAAATTCATTTACTTCGCAGAACCAGATTAAACATGTTCGCGTTCTTTCCTGATATGACTGCTGTGGAGTGTGCTTGTGTGTTAAGAACTGATGTGTTGTGTCTCTCGGCAGGTTGCAGGGAAAGAGTACTCCCTTTGGGACAAGCTTCTGGTACGGGGAAGAAAGGATGGACAGGAGGAAATGACAGTGGAAGAGCTGTTGAAATACGTCAAGGTTAAAGCAAAGCCTTACACACGCACACACGCACACACACACACACACACACACACACACACACACACACACACACACACACACACACACTAATCTATTTGAGCTGAATATCACACCACCAGGCTATCAAGTGCCTGAGCTGTTTCCTTCCTTTCTTTCCTTCTCTCCATCAGCACACAGTGTCGAGGTGCCCCACTTCCCTAGTGACCCCATCTTCCTTCTCACCAGGGCCAGCTGATACATTTCACACACACACTCACACATGCACACAAACACGCACACATGCACACACTATTGAATTTGAATTTTGCAGTGTATAGGTTCACTTTGAAAGCTCTGAAAATAATGAATGAGATAAAATATGGTATGAGGTAGAATATGTTACTGAAATTCGAAACTCTGTAAAAAAAAAAATAATAATAATAATAATAATAATATATACAGTACTGTGCAAAGGTTTTAGGCACCTTATTTTTTTAGTACAAACTTTGTTATAGATTTTTTATTTTATGACTTCTACATTATCTAGTTAGTAGAGTTGGGGTACTCGATCCCGGACTCGGTCCAATTATGAACGAATTCGGACTTCACACGCACTCGGGTAAATTTGTACTCGGACTTGACACGGACTCGGAAATTTTGGACTCTGAATCTTTCCCGAGTACGGTCGAGTCCGCGTCATGTGCAGGGGTATTTTTTCTTTAGCCCTGAATAATTCCCACTTGGAGTGGTTTGTCACTACGTAACTGAACGTCAGTAAAATTTTATATCTTCAGTAAACGGAGGCGAGACCAAGCAGACAGGGTTTACAGGAAAACGCGTGGAAATACTCGTGTCTTATTGGCTGACAGTCTCAATTCTGCCAAACACTAGCTAACAGTCACTGTGAGGAAAAATAGATACGCCGATTTTATTTTATTTTTTAAACCAGTAAAGGGGTTGAAACTGAAACAGTAACATCCTCTTGTGCTGAACAGGAAAACAAGGTGTGTAAATGTCTATATGAGTTCATGAATATGTATAAGATATGTGAATATGATATGAGCAGAGCATAAGAACAGATAGCACACTCTGCATGGCTCTGTAGCAGCTAAACTAAGCTACAGTGATAGCTTAGTTGTGCCTCCCCTTGGCTAGCAACACAAAACTAGCCTATAGTCTCGTGTTAGATAGCCAAAACGTTTTATATTTTATCGGTCTGGTAGTCCTGCAAACAGTGATAACACCCGAGGCAAGTTTTATGATAAATCCAACTTTTTGTCCAATTTTCAATTAGTCCTTACAAGCAAGAAAAAACACATGCAAACGGTCTATTTAGAAATTTTAAAAAGTTTTTTTTTTTTTTTTTTTTTTTTGTGGAGAAGAATCTGGGCTCAGCTCCGGATAATTAACACTTCAGCTAACGCCCCTGGTCATGTGTAACATGAAAAGAAAGATACAAAATAAATAACATAACATAAGATAATAAGAAATCAATGAATGTCTCCCTCATGCCTTTCTCATCTCATCATGTGAGTACAGAATTGAGTTCTCTTTAGCGACTTATTCCGCTTGGATGGTCAAATAAATACACACACATCATGTCAAAATGTAGTTCTGGCCGAGTATTCATGTAAACACAGTCGGTTATGTCTTAAGTGAATGTAAACAGTTGTTGGGTGCATTAGGTCTTAAAGTGACAGCAGTCTAATAAACCTGATGCTGTCTGTGTCGTTAATGTTAATCAAATTACAAAAGACAAAAAGAAAATCACTCACTCACTCATTTGACTGAGTAACTTCAGTAAATTTAATAAGAATCACTGTATATGTCATACAGTGAAGTCTATTTTATTTTGCATTTAATTGCTTTATTCAATTTCTGTAATATTTCTTACTTATATACTTCTGATAGACCTGAGAAAACATCGTTATCGTGAAATAAGACTGTAGTCATATCGTCCACCCCTAAACATTAGCATCTGGTGATTCCAGTCTTGAATTTCACGTAAAATGTGAAATGTACTTCTTAATGTAGTAAATATCATAAACCCTGCTGATTTATTTTATTTATTTATTTATTTATTTTCATTTTAGAAATTAAACTGAAAAAAAGTTAATAAAGCAGTAATAAAGCGTGAAGCTTGCTGTTATGACATGCTGCTAAATGTAACTCTACTCTGTACTCTCTCTCTCTCTCATCCTATATGAGAGAGGGGGAGAGGCGTCAAAATCATTGAAATGTCAACTCCAACTGGAGGACGCAATATAGTGTGATACAATAACAAAACAGGTTAATTTGTATTTTCAATATAATAAAAGTTCTACATATACCTCTATTAGGGATGGGCGAAATTTTATCGTTACCGGTAGAAATTCTCCCCACAATAAGAATTAGTCTTCCCGCGATAATAACGATAAAGCCTAGTTGATGACATATTTCCGTGTGCGACGGTCTGCAACCCATTCTCAGCTCACGTGGAGAGTGAAAACAAGTATGGCGGAAGGTGGACGTGAAGCTGTGGAGGAGTTTATCGCTAAACAAAGAGCCTGGTGTTTGAATTTTTACTGGTTTTTTTTAATTATTCTTTGTAATTCTATGTAATTGGTATATTTTAGGAGCCTATCTGATGATGGGTAAGTTTTACTTTTAAGTAAAACTGCATGCAGCTATCACTTGTAGCCAAGAACAGTGGTGAACTTATAATGAACTTTTCCATGATATTCTAATTTTTTTTAGATGCACCCGTGTGTATGTGTGTGTATATATAACTTGCAACATATTTTGTAGTAGTCTATGATGTAATATGTGAGTTTCTTTCATGGTAGACTGCCAAATTGACCACATGTGATTCTGGAGCACCTGGAAAAGTTGTGTTGTTTTCTCTAAATTTCAGGAAAACTATAACCTGACCATCACGGCTCTGTTTTATGGACCTGCAGTGTTGTACACTGATTACTTAAATCATGCAGCCCGACTTAAACAGCGGTGAGGATATTCTACACATTCCTTTCTGCAGTTTTGTAAATCCAATCAAATTATTTCATGTGTCTGATTTTTTTTAAAGGTTTCTCCTTGATATATATGGTATTAGTTCTACTGGATTTGATTCAAACGTATTATTTGTGAATGATAGTGTACTGAATACACTTCCTTTTTCTTTGCACATTAGGAGGATAGATGTTGACCTGTCTTACATAAATGTTTTAACTTTATTAATGGAAAGGAAATAAGTGTTTAAAGAGGTACAGAAATCAAAATGGATGCAGGATATGCAATTTCGTCCAGAAAAAAAATGTGCTGTTTACGTTTGATCAAGGATAGCTGTCTTGCTCAAGGATTAAGTATGGCCTTGGGCTACAGCTGTGTAATTGAAAACACAAGGTATTATTGTCCATTTGTCTTAACACCGTAAGAACAATTAACATCCAAACTCTTTGTACGAGATCGGCTAAAAGTACATAAAATGTCACATGCCTTTTTCTGGCTGGGGATCAGTAGTGATTGATAGACACTATTACATTACTATACCCATTACATTGTACAGTTCTATTATGCCTCAGAGTGTTACATTATACATTTAAAAGTCAGAATGGAATTGTACCACACTGTTAATGTTCTTCATTCTCTCACACAAATCCATCCATATATGTGGATGCTGGAGATAATGGGAGGTAACCATCCTCCTTGGGGACTGTGCATGTCTTAATAGCTTTAAAAGATGAGCAGCTTGATAATCACCAGTCATCATCTTACCCCTCCCGTCTTTGCACCTGTCGAAAGAGCTCCAGCTTCTGTCAGGGATCCCTTTCTATTCCGGTTATCATGTTTGCAGGCAAATGTGAGGACAAAGCAATCAGAGTGGCTTCTGTGCCAAGTGTTGTGCTCTCCCTGTACAACAGAAGCAATGGCGATATTCTGCGTTTACACGCGAATGTCAGAGTGTTGGCGCAATAGTAAAGGAAAGCCCATGTAACACCTCATCCAGGAACAAGTCAAGTGTCAAGTGCCCTGTAACTTTCATTTGTTTGTACTAGATTATCCAAATGGTTTACTATGTGGCTGCAGGAAATTCTGAATGGAAAATTAGCAACATAACAGAGACTTCCTCTGTTTTCCTGCCATGATGGTGACCTCCCTCTTCCTCTGTGATCATTTACAGCATAAATATTCTCCATGTGAGCCCTGAATGCAGTTTACAGTGGTAGTAGTGTCCTCCTGAGAGAAAATGTTTTCTTTTCTGCAGAGTGTCAGAAGTTGTCCAGATGGTCACCAAGATTGAGATTCCAGCACACAAGCAGATGCTGGAGATCATTCCGTCTTTCGCTGAGGATGAGGACTGTGAGAAGGTTCCACCAGTTAGGTACCTCTTTAGATGAGGTCAGCAAGATGGGAAAGCAAAATAAAGTCTGCAGTGTTTACTGTCAGCATTATCATATTGTTCTAATGAAGGAAACCCTGTTCATTATCTTCACTCTCTTTAATTGGCTGTTTACAAATGTTTGCTGTATGATTTTTCTGAATCTCTCTCTCTCTCTCTCTCTCTCTCTCTCTCTCTCTCTCTCTCTCTCTCTCTCTCTCTCTCTCTGTCTGTCTGTCTGTCCTCAGAATTACAGTGGGGTCCAAAAGTCTGAGACCACACTGAAAATCTGGGATTTTTTTTTTTTTCATTTAAAATTGGAAATAAACAGAAGGCTTTAGAATACTGACCTTTTTAAAACATATCAAGTAAATGTTCAATATCTTGATTGTTTAATATATAATATTCTCCACTATTTCTAGGTCCCTATTTGAAATCTAAGCAAGTGTGTGATATTGACCATGTTAACTGGTTTGTACAAAAGGTCAGATGTTCCTCATGTCTAATCTCTTCTTGAAGCGCGTGTTCAGACGACACTGATGGAACTGATATAAAATGGATCATAAGGTTTTGCACAAGCTCGTGGAGTCCATGCCAGCTCGAGTGCACACTGTCATTAAAGCAAAAAGGGGATGTACGAAGAAACTCTAAAATTCATGTCAATAATTTGTAATGAAAATTGTTGTATTAAATTAGAAAAGAATGCAAAGTAGAAGCATTTTTGTTAGCGAGAGAGAGAAAGAGAGAAATGGAGAGAGGTTAATGATATATGTGGATCCAATATTCTCTCTAACATATAAGATAATAAATCAAATATACAGGTGCATCTCAATAAATTAGAATGTCGTGGAAAAGTTCGTTTATTTCAGTAATTCAACTCAAATTGTGAAACTTGTGTGTTAAATAAATTCAATGCCACAGACTGAAGTAGTTTAAGTCTTTGGTTCTTTTAATTGTGATGATTTTGGCTCACATTTAACAAAAACCCACCAATTCACTATCTCAACAAATTAGAATATTGTGACATGCCAATCAGCTAATCAACTCAAAACACCTGTAAAGGTTTCCTGAGCCTTCAAAATGGTCTCTCAGTTTGGTTCACTAGGTAAGCCACAAACATTCATTGCCAAAGAAGCTGGCTGTTCACAGAGTGCTGTATCCAAGCATGTTAACAGAAAGTTGAGTGGAAGGAAAAAGTGTGGAAGAAAAAGATGCACAACCAACCGAGAGAACCGCAGCCTTATGAGGATTGTCAAGCAAAATCGATTCAAGAATTTGAGTGAACTTCACAAGGAATGGACTGAGGCTGGGGTCAAGGCATCAAGAGCCACCACAAACAGACGTGTCAAGGAATTTGGCTACAGTTGTCGTATTCCTCTTGTTAAGCCACTCCTGAACCACAGACAACGTCAGAGGTGTCTTACCTGGGCTAACGAGAAGAAGAACTGGACTGTTGCCCAGTGGTCCAAAGTCCTCTTTTCAGATGAGAGCAAGTTTTGTATTTCATTTGGAAACCAAGGTCCTAGAGTCTGGAGGAAGGGTGGAGAAGCTCATAGCCCAAGTTGCTTGAAGTCCAGTGTTAAGTTTCCACAGTCTGTGACGATTTGGGGTGCAATGTCATCTGCTGGTGTTGGTCCATTATGTTTTTTGAAAACCAAAGTCACTGCACCCGTTTACCAAGAAATTTTGGAGCACTTCATGCTTCCTTCTGCTGACCAGCTTTTTGAAGATGCTGATTTCATTTTCCAGCAGGATTTGGCACCTGCCCACTTTGCCAAAAGCACCAAAAGTTGGTTAAATGACCATGGTGTTGGTGTGCTTGATTGGCCAGCAAACTCACCAGACCTGAACCCCATAGAGAATCTATGGGGTATTGTCAAGAGGAAAATGAGAAACAAGAGACCAAAAAATGCAGATGAGCTGAAGGTCACTGTCAAAGAAACCTGGGCTTCCATACCACCTCAGCAGTGCCACAAACTCATCACCTCCATGCCATGCCGAATTGAGGCAGCAATTAAAGCAAAAGGAGCCCCTACCAAGTATTGAGTACATGTACAGTAAATGAACATACTTTCCTTAAGGCCAGCAATTCACTAAAAATGTTTTTTTTATTGGTCTTATGAAGTATTCTAATTTGTTGAGATAGTGAATTGGTGGGTTTTTGTTAAACGTGAGCCAAAATCATCACAATGAAAAGAACCAAAGGCTTAAACTACTTCAGTCTGTGTGCACTGAATTTATTTAATACACGAGTTTCACAATTTGAGTTGAATTACTGAAATAAATGAACTTTTCCATGACATTCTAATTTATTGAGAAGCACCTGTATATACAGACATTTAAAATAAAAAAGCGGTTTATGGCCAGGAATCAAACAGTTGTTGACTGCTTTCTGCTTTGTATGTCCTCTACATAGTGAGACACTGTGACACCTGTAACACTGCCACTATTCACCCCAGTCTTTTGTTATGCACTAATTAACACAAACCGCTATCAGTCATTAAAACAATGTAAAGACTCCTAGTACTAATAAAGATTACTCTAATCTTGTCTGCTCCATTTTATTCAAAACATTTCTTTTGAGTTCTAATGTTAGACCACTTTGTTATCTTAAATTTGTGTATAATATGGAGGGTGGTTCCATGCATTGTTCGTATTTATATTGATAATGGCAGAAACAATGGCACAGCCGGCTCAGAAGCTTAGAGCTACTTCAGAGAACACGGTAATTTGCATATTGCCTGAATATTTCTTGTCTGAATGTTTGTGGGCTTGCCATTGATGTTTAAGTAATACCACAAACGTGCCTAAAATAAAACGCTCGCTCTTGCCCAGGGCGCTATTACAACTGTGTACCGTACATTTTTGTCAAGCACAGGGCCAAAAGGAATATCTCAGTTTAAACTTTGAATCGTGTCTATTGCTTGATATATGAGTCAGCGTCATAAGATGACGTATTAAAAATATTATAATATTATGACCCATTGAGTTCTCAAATCTGATCGGTCAGACGGTGCTCATTAGTTTTCTATAACAGCATAGTTCTGGCTGTTATTCAAAAGATGATCATTTTCTTTTCTATAGTGACAGATGTATAGATACACATGGCGAACTCTACACATAAGCTAAACTTAATAATAAAAGCATTCTTAAAATGTATTATTTACAAAAGAAAAATGTCTAATCATTGACATCGAAGCTTTCTGCAGTTATATGTTTATGTAACATTCATGTGAGGCATCTCCACACATAGTCTGGTGAGGGATCAACTGTTTATAATTGCTACAATGTAAGCGATAACAGGAACTCATTTGTCTCAAGGATGTTCCACAACATAAAATGTAACTATAAATGTTTCAAAAGTGTGACGTCATTCGTTAATAAATTAAAATTTGCAATCATTAGCAAATCACGGTAGTCCTAGAGGGTATTAGGGGTTTGGGGTGGTAATAACAGGCCACATCCCACCACACATTGTGGACTTTTCATATAACAACATCTATTCATCAGACCGTTCGTTCATGCCAGAGGATGAGGTTTATATCAGTGATGTGGTCTACGCCAACTCGGCTAAACTCAACCTTCTAAAAGACCTCAACATCTGAATCTGTTTTAAGTGAATCGTGTGATGGATTGTATTTTTTTTTTTTTTTTTTTTGAAAGAGTTTAAGTGAGTTTGTTCAAGGTTCCATCTGGACCCGGTAGACTGATCGAGCCACACTCCCCCAACTCAGAACACACACACAATGACCTTCTTACTGAGGAGCCAAGCAGGAGCTCAAAAAAACTCCGCAGCAGGCAACTCTGATGAGGTGTTGACATGATCATCCTCTTCGTCCTCAAACATAATGGCGGGGCGCCCTTCTTCCTTTGAAATTTGCAGCCAAGCAGATGAGCCATCAGCAGACCTGACGTGAGCACTGGGTTAATTGCATTAGCACACAGCTGCAGTGGCACAGTGAAACTAACACACAGTTGCTATGACAGCTGTGTACATACATTTCTAGATCTGTAATTCCAATTGTGTGTGGGGGTTTTTTCCCTCACACACAGGAACAAATGGAATAGTTTTGTAATAGCGCTATATAATCTTCACAGATTGGGAAGTTCTTATTTTCAACCTGCAGCATCACTAGTATTTTAGGAGTATTATACTATATAAGGACTTCCTCTGCTGAAGTTAGTATGCCCATGACCAGCTTTGATACCTTGATATCTTATTACCTAATTGTAATCTTATTACATAAGTGTAAATCTGTAGTGGATTTTTAGCACTGCCACAAACATGACCTGAGACAAGGATTATAATCATACGGTCATCAAAACCTACCAAATCATACCCAATTCTCATGGGATTGATATACTTTGCTTATTTCTGTGAATATTATGTAGTTATTAGCTTACGTGAGGAATCAGTAATGGCATATCCAGTGTTTCAGGTCTTAACCTTTACATACTTGAAATAATTTTTCAAAACAGTCTTTGTAGTGTTTTCCAGACACATTTATTTCACTTTACATTTTATTTACACATACTTTTATATGAAAAAATAAAAAATAAAAAAAATAAATAATAATAATAATAATAATAATAATAATAATGATGATGCAAATTATTATCCAGTCTTAGAATCCTTCGTTATGGCAAGGCCTTAGATATAGCCAATAATGTCACTGCATATAATAGGCTGTCTGCTCCCACTGCTCACGAGGGCACTGAACTGGTAAAAGTCTGTGTCCAATTGGTGTAGCCCAGTGTGTGACTGGTGAAAGAATGGCTTTCGAATCTGAAAACCTACAGGACATGACATCCGCTTTGTGCAAGGCTCTGCAGACTTTCCTCGTCCTTCTATTCCCTTGGAAATATTGGCTAGTTTCCGCCTCATGTTAACCAGAAAGTCTTTGGCTAGTTTGCTACCTGGGTTTGGCTTTAGATCGGTCACTTCAGGACACTCAGGAAGGTCCATCCAGTTTTTAACGAGGTCTGCAAAGCTGTTGTCTCCCAGCACGAGAGGCTGCCTGTTGCGGCCTCTTGTCAACAGAGATGCGGTCCAGTCCTCAGGTTCACCAGCCTCGAACGAGGTCCAGCGTTCCAGGCATGCATCCGAGGTCGATTTGGGTCGAATGCAGTTAGTGCGAACACAGGCAGAGGATGAAACACGCACATTCCTTGTGCGCCGCAGAACCACACCCTCATCCTGCCAAGACGCCTCAGAATATCCTGAATCGAAGTCCACGCTCTTCTCACTACACGGCGAACCCTGAGCCAGATGACCGACTGCATCTTCCTCGTCCTGTTCTTCCTCCAGTGGACTCGCCAGACAGCAAGCCGAGTCGTAGGTGCTGCCATCACTGGACTCGGAGATCCGCATACGGGCCAGGTGTTCCCGCTGTAGCACTCTCCGACGGCAAGCTCGTGTCACTGCGTACGAACAATTGTTGGGTTCACTGGGCTCCCGCATCTGGTCCCTGAAGCAGTCATCCGAATTCCGCACACAAAACTGTTGAAAAGCAGAATGGAAAAGAGAGGAGGTTTTAAAACAAAGCAGCTTTATAACATACAAGTCCAATACATGACTAGACTTTTTCACTGATTCACATAAAAGGAGTTCAAAGTTAGCTAGTACATAGAGCAGCTGCACTTAACAAGCCTTAGAGCAGATAACCACAGAACATTTGGCATCCATATAAAGACAACCAGACATTTTAGTAGGAGAAAAGTTAAACAACAGCATGAGTGTTTAAGATTCAGTGCATAGGGAATGCAGACATATCTGAGCTGGCTGTGGGAGCAGGATGTGAGTAGGATACCTCCCTGCCTCCTCAAGAGGAGAGGAAATGGTGGAAGAGAGTAAAGCGTGACAAAGCCCTGTACCACAGGCCTGCAGGTCATGAGGGGAAATGACATCACGTTCTAACTACACTATACAATGGAGGTCATAGTTCATAGTAAATAATCACTACCCTAACTAAAACAGTGCTCCATCTAATAACGCATTTCGTTAAAAACACGAAGTGTTCTTTCATTTTAAACAAAAACTAAACAAAAAATCCAAATACAATATGGTTATGACTCATAGTCACCTGATCATATCTCCAACTAAATGACCACCCTGAAACAATAACTCCCTCCAGCCCCTTCCTTTCAGATATGTAACTACAATGCAGCAGAGGGCTTTTCCAAACTCTCCCTATACTCTGGGTCTGTTTTTTCTTTCACTTGCTATTCTGCTACCATTATTTGCCGCTTGTGTTTTTGTGGAATGCCAGTGAATTGCATTGGTACGGTTAGTTTATAGCCTGCGGTGAGACTTGAGGCACTGTTGGGGACCACTCAGGGCTGATAGCACAGCTGTAAGGAATTAAGCATTTGGCTCTAAAAGAGATCACACCAGCTGTGGCTTACGGCCATGTACAATGTATACAGTTGGGTGGAGGTTGTTTTAATTCAACTCAAGATTTCCCAATCATTCAGATACATTCCCAAAGCTTGTCCTTTTATTTCAAACTGAGTAGACTACAGTCTGGCATGACTTTAAGGTGCCTTGCATATAAAACGAAATGAATTATATTGCTAAATATTGCAGTATGGCTTGCAACATATCTGAAAAAGTGACGAAGCCCTGAGGTAGGAGTAAATATTCCGCTGTATTAATCTGACCAGATGTTCTACATTGGTTGTTGATGCCATGATTCATCAAACCACACAAACATCTGTTTGAAGTGTGTGAATTCTGGTGTTTGCATAGTCATGCAGCCTTCTGTTTGTATTGCAAAGGTTTAAAAAATAAAAAAAATATTATTATTTATTTTTTTTATTTTTTTTAATTATGAAGCCTTACATAGCCCTGCAAGTAACTGACAAGTACAACAGAACCTGGCTGCTGAGGCGGTTTGCACTTTGTTGCCCTACCATTTGGTGCGCCTAACAGAATAAACACACACGCGCGCACACACACACACACACCCCACAGCACTCTTGTGTGTGTCCTGAACAATCATCACATCCCAGCTATTCCCAAGTCTCCTCTAAAGATAGGACTTTCTCTGTTGCAGCTCCTTGACTATGGAATAGCCTGCCTCTACATATTAGATCCTGTACCTCTCTTGATGTTTTTAAATCTCATTTAAATACTCATTTATTTTCATTTGCACTCGACTGTGTTGTAATTTTTGCATCTGTTTTGGATTTGGTCTCATGTTTTTAGGCTGTAAGAATTTGTTAGGTCCTGGTATGTAAAGCACTTTGGCCAACTTGTTGCTACAGAAATAAATGTGTTTGATTTGATTGATTGGCATCACTTCCAGAAACCGAAAGATGCCAGAATTGGAGTTTTGTGCTCAAGGAGAAATTTGGTATTTTGGCACAAAATCAGAAGGACTAGGTGAAATATGAATATATTCAGCAGCCTAAACTTTATTTAAAATGACAGTTAAATATATCAATATTAGAAGGTCAAACACTACAACAAAAGTGCAATACATGTAAAGTGTCGCCTAAAATAACATAAGTCCAACATTCAGAACCTTAAAATTAGCCACTTACCATGTTGTTTCTCTCCAGTGTAGTATATCCTTTTGAAGTCTACAAGGGAGAGCAAAATTATAAGCATTATTTCAATTCTATCCAAAAATACGGAATAATATTTAGTCAGTCATCACGTTACTCCGCGGTGTGAATACTACCTCAGATGTCTCGCAGTTCCCAGAGTTAGATAAAGATGAGCTGAGCGTGCAGTAACTCTCACACGGCGCTGCTCCAGCTGCTTCTTGCACGCGTTTGGTCGCGAAGCTGCGCGAGCGCGCATTTGAGCGCACCGTTCGTTTGCAGTTACTTCAGTGTCAGCCAATCAGCGGCGACCAGCCTCCAGCCAGCCAATCAACAGCGAGCTGAAATGTGAGCCGGACAATAACACTTTTCACCTGAAGAGGAGTCAAAAAATAAATAAAAATAAAAATCAGCACCGTTAACTGGAAGCATGAGGCAGAAACACTGAAAACTTTCTGAAACATTGAAAACTAAAACATTCGCCTGTATTATTTTTTAGTTTTTTTTTTTTAAATAATAAATAATTTTTAATCAAATTATTTTTTAATAAAAGCAATGTAACGTAATCCAATATGTAGGATGTTTCACAGAATTATTTTTGTTAGTTCATATTAATTCAGTGTGCTTTTACTTTTAAATGATTAATTAATTATTAATAAACTACATTTTAATTTAGTAATTTATTTATTAATGAACTACAACTACAATTACTATTTTTTTTTCAAATAGCATTTTCATTATTCATATTTTAGACCTGATTACCACCAAATTTCTAAGTCAGTGTCTTTATTTTAAAATGCGTTCAATTTGTTATATTTTATTTGAACAGTTTTGTTCTAAATATTTCGATTAATTCAGCTTGCTTTAGCTTAAAATGTATTAAACACTGAGCTACTTATTTGAACATTTAACATTTGTATGTGAAGTTGTGTATTTTTATTGTAAACGTTCTAATTAAAATGAATATATTTAATTCAGTGTGCTTTTATTTTAAGTTTATTTGGACTTTGGGTTTGTGGGAGGTTATATTGTTTTTATTGTTAATACAGTAAACTGAAACTAAATCTTAATTTGAATAGGTTAACTGGAATAATAAGTGTCAGTTGCATTCAAACAAAACTATGTGAAATATGCCTAATATAAAAATGATTAAAGTTATGTTTTGAATGAGTGTTTGAGTGTTTGTTCTGTCTGTTAAAGCTGATTGGTTAAACACACACACACACACACACACACACACACACACACACACACACACACACACACACACACACACACACACACACACACACACACACACACACACACACACACACACACACACAAAGGTAATAAAAGCCCATTTGGTGTTACACTCATGGCCAAAGAGAATAGGCCTGGAACATGCACCAGGGGGGACTTCGCATAAGCAGATGTATGAAATGCACACTGGTTGCCATCCTGTGTTATTTTGTTGCTATTGCAGCCATCTTCAGCATACTGCAACTCTTCACACCCATAAAAACCCTCAATAACAATATGAATGCAAGACAACAACAGTGTCCTCAAAGATCATTGTGCTTAACCACACTATCTTCCTAATGGATTAGCATAAACACCTTGATACATTCCACACGTTCTTCTCCTCATGAGCCTGGGGATTAAATATGCAAATACAGACTCAATGATGTTCTCAGGACTCAGGACAAGACAGTACCAGTCTGTGTTCATCTGTAGCTACATTTTACCTTTTTTTTTTTTTCTTTCATGGTCACATGTAGATGTTTGTAA
Organism: Cranoglanis bouderius; assembly: GCA_023630585.1. Classification (NCBI taxonomy): domain Eukaryota; kingdom Metazoa; phylum Chordata; class Actinopteri; order Siluriformes; family Cranoglanididae; genus Cranoglanis; species Cranoglanis bouderius. The sequence continues at coordinate 13,642,929 of CM042537.1, forward strand.
AGTAGAGGACAATGTTTTGACTGGATATGTTTTCAATAAGGATAAATCTGGAATAATTATATAACTACAGAATCTTTCTTTTTTTTTTTTTTTTCATTCAGATGATACAATTGGCAGGGTTGTAATCCGCTAGGAATCTGGAGCAATGCAACAGATTTACTTAATTTTCTGTGAATGCTTCGATAGGTTTATAAATGTGGCAGGGTGTAAGGGCAATACTTTTGCAATACAGCACTGTTTATAAACAACCAACAACAATTCTACTTTCCAGAACTAACATCTGTTCTTCACGTATAGCAAATGGCTCTGCAATTTAAATGCAATCAACTGACACTTCCACCATATGGACCTTGAATGGTTAGAGGTTTGCATTTGAATGCTGATGCTTGTCATGCTAACAGACTGCACACAAAACAAGACAAAAAGTTAGGGGATGTCATTGAGGTACAAATGATTTTATTCTCTTGTTCATAGACCATTGCATGTAGATGCTGCCGTTACTGACACCAATAGGTCTGATATAGGTCTGTTTAAAAAAAAAAAATCAACACAAATAAGTACCTTATGGGTGAAAACAAGCACAAATTGGTAAACAAGTAATTTGATTTCAAAGCGATGTGGACACCTTGCACCCATATGTGGTTCTTGCCCAAACTGTTGCCACAAAGTTGGCAACACACAGTTGTCTAAAATGTCTTTGTATGTTGTAGCATTACAAGTTCCCTTTACTGGAATTAACAGGCCCAAACATGTTCCAGCATGACAATGCTCCTGTGCACACAGCGAGCTCCATGAAGACATGGTTTACTGAGCTTGTTGTGGAAAAAACTTGAGTGTCCTACACAGAGCCCTGACCTCAACCCCACTGAACACCTTTGGGATGAACTGAAACAACGACTGCACCCCAGGTCTCCTCACATAACATCAGTGTCTGACCTCACTAATGCTCTTGTGGCTGAATAATCACAAATCCCCACAGCCGCACTCCAAAATCTAGTGGAAAGCCTTCCCAGAGTTATTATAGTGGAGTGGAGTAGAGTGGAGGTTATTATAACAGCAAAGAGGGAATCAATCTGGAATGGGATGTTCAACAAGCAAGTGATGTTCAGGTGGCCATCTCTATTATGCTACTGTAGTTCTTATTTAAAATCTTAGCTAGGTATGCAAAAGCAGTTATATTGGCTAAAATATCAACCAGTTAGCAAAAAAATATATTTTTTTTTACCAACACCAGAAGGTACAAACACAGCCTTTTACATTAAGTTTGTGTAAATCTGGTTCTGGAGAATCATTGTACCTGAATGTTGAAATAGTTGTTATATTTATATATAATTATAACTAGTTATTATAACTAATTAATTGTTTTACATTTTGCACAGCCACTTTAGTCTTTATGTAGCTACTCTTAGATCAATACGGGTATACAGGTGCATCTCAATAAATTAGAATGTCGTGGAAAAGTTCGTTTATTTCAGTAATTCAACTCAAATTGTGAAACTCGTGTATTAAATAAATTCAATGCACACAGACTGAAGTAGTTTAAGTCTTTGGTTCTTTTAATTGTGATGATTTTGGCTCACATTTAACAAAAACCCACCAATTCACTATCTCAACAAATTAGAATATGGTGAAATGCCAATCAGCCAATCAACTCAAAACACCTGCAAAGGTTTCCTGAGCCTTCAAAATGGTCTCTCAGTTTGATTCACTAGGTAAGCCACAAACATTCATTGCCAAAGAAGCTGGCTGTTCACAGAGTGCCGTATCCAAGAATGTTAACAGAAAGTTGAGTGGAAGGAAAAATTGTGGAAGAAAAAGATGCACAACCAACTGAGAGAACCGCAGCCTTATGAGGATTGTCAAACAAAATCAATTCAAGAATTTGAGTGAACTTCACAAGGAATGGACTGAGGCTGGGGTCAAGGCATCAAGAGCCACCACACACAGACGTGTCAAGGAATTTGGCTACAGTTGTCGTATTCCTCTTGTTAAGCCACTCCTGAACCACAGACAACGTCAGAGGCGTCTTACCTGGGCTAACGAGAAGAAGAACTGGACTGTTGACCAGTGGTCCAATATCCTCTTTTCAGATGGGAGCAAGTTTTGTATTTCATTTGGAAACCAAGGTCCTAGAGTCTGGAGGAAGGGTGGAGAAGCTCATAGCCCAAGTTGCTTGAAGTCCACTGTTCAGTTTCAACAGTCTGTGATGATTTGGGGTGCAATGTCATCTGCTGGTGTTGGTCCATTGTGTTTTTTTGAAACCCAAAGTCACTGCACCCGTTTACCAAGAAATTTTGGAGCACTTCATGCTTCCTTCTGCTGACCAGCTTTTTGAAGATGCTGATTTCATTTTCCAGCAGGATTTGGCACCTGCCCACACTGCCAAAAGCACCAAAAGTTGGTTAAATGACCATGGTGTTGGTGTGCTTGACTGGCCAGCAAACTCACCAGACCTGAACCCCATAGAGAATCTATGGGATATTGTCAAGAGGAAAATGAGAAACAAGAGACCAAAAAATGCAGATGAGCTGAAGGCCACTGTCAAAGAAACCTGGGCTTCCATACCACCTCAGCAGTGCCACAAACTGATCACCTCCATGCCACGCCGAATTGAGGCAGCAATTAAAGCAAAAGGAGCCCCTACCAAGTATTGAGTACATGTACAGTAAATGAACATACTTTCCAGAAGGCCAACAATTCACTAAAAATGTTTCTTTTATTGGTCTTATGAAGTATTCTAATTTGTTGAGATAGTGAATTGGTGGGTTTTTGTTAAATGTGAGCCAAAATCATCACAATTAAAAGAACCAAAGACTTAAACTACTTCAGTCTGTGTCATTGAATTTATTTAATACACGAGTTTCACAATTTGAGTTGAATTACTGAAATAAATGAACTTTTCCACGACATTCTAATTTATTGAGATGCACCTGTATGTGCTGCTCTTTAAAACGGACGGGCGGGCGGGCGGGCGGGCGGGCGGGCAAGGGGGACTGCCTTGTGATTTCTCCTTCTGCTCTTCAGACCTCCCTGATCCATCCTGATGCTCTATTTCTGTTTGGTGTTCTAGTCACCTGAACATCACTCGCTGCTGATGAGGATGAGGAGATGGTAGCGGGCCCAAAAGAAAAGAAAAGAAAAAAAAGTAAAATTTATATCTGGAATTTATATACTTCTATAAAGCTGCTTTGTGACAATGTCCATTGTTAAAAGTGCTATACAAATAAAGATGAATCAAATTGAATTTGAATAATATCTGTAGCCTTCAAACCAAACCATACATGTTTGGATTGTATTTTGTATGCTGTTGAAAAAGCACATTTAGTGGGATATTGCTGAAGAATAAGTACTGGGGCTGCTCTGATTTTCTATGTATATGATCCCACTTGCCTGCATTATTTGTAAACATGGAATCAGTTCCTATAACTATGTTGATGCCATGCAATATTAATGTTCTTTTGATTGGAAAGAAATATGTCATAATTTAGATGAACAACTCCTTAAAACTAAATAACATTAAAATTAAATAATAAAAAATAGTAGATATTAATAAACAAAGTAGTCAGACAACTCACGGTTTACCATTTTCATACTGACAGTGTTACCAAAACAGGATCTTAGAAACACTGCCTGAATTAGACTTTACCTCAGACTGCAAGATGATGCCAAGAACATGATCTATGCTTTTGCTCTTCAATGTTTGGATTATTACATTGCACTTTTCACTGGTTTAGCTCCTAAAAGGAAGCTGGAGTGATTGCAGCTGGAACAGAACACAGCAACAAGAGTGCTCATTCAATGAACAAATGAACAGCACTTCACTGGCAGCCTGTCATACAGAAAACATTAAAAAATTTTAAATTGTATTTTTGTTTTTGTTTGTTTGAATGGGCTAGCGCCCCCTTATCTAGCTAAGTGAATACACCTCCAGTTGACTTCCTGAACCTCTTCCCAATAGACATCTTCAGCTAACAATGTCAATCATTTTATTTCACAGCATTATTATTCATGACACATTCTATTAGATTTGCATTTTTTAAAACCATCGATATACTGCATTTTATGTAATGTGACTCACTAATCCTTTTAAAAACCTTGTTCATCTTTTTATATGATCATTCCTTTAACTTTTTATTTGCCAATTCATTGAGAAGGCCTTTTAGCTGCATTTAACTGTATAAAAGATATTCAAGCAAAGCTACTCATGTTGGTTTGGATTATAGACTTTCACGTGATTACATGTAAAATGAATCCATTGTAGTGTACATAATGTTATATATATATATATATATATATATAAATATATATATATATATATATATATATATATATATATATATATATATATATATATATATATATATATATATATCAAGATTAAAACAAAAAAGGCTTGAAATATTTCACTTTATGTGTAATGAATCTAGAAAATATGAAAGTTCCACTATTTGAATTAAATTACAGAAATAATTAACTTTTCCATGATATTCTAATTTTTTGAGATGCACCCATGTGTATGTGTATGTGCATATATATACATATATATATATATATATATATATATATATATATATATATATATATACATATATATATATATATATATATAGGGAGAGTGAATATATCGGTAAAAGGATGCTGAGGTTAGAACTGCCAGGCAGGAGGCCGAGAGGAAGACCAAAGAGGAGGTTTATGGATGTAGTGAAGGAGGACATGAAGGTAGTTAGTCTGAGAGAAGAGGATGCAGGGGATAGGGCTAGATGGAGGCAGATGATTCGCTGTGGCGACCCCTGAAGGGAACAGCCAAAAGGCTATATATATATATATATATATATATATATATATATATATATATATATATATATATATATATATATATATATATATATATATATATATATATATATATATATATATATATATATATATATATATATATTGTGTTGCACACCTCAGCAATACTTTAAAGCTCTGATTTCTTCTTAGTTGCTTTGCTCAACAACCATAGGTAAAACTTTGCTTTTGTGGATCGCTTACAAATTATGGCTAAACATATTTTAATCATGGACCAAGTGTGATGAGCTGCTTTACTTCAAACACTGTATTTAATTGTTCAATGTTTCAGATGCCAGTACGTAAAAATAGTAAAGCACATCTCAGGCCCCTTCTATAATTTTCTTTAAAACACACACACACACACACACACACACACACACACACACACACACACAAAAAAAAAATATATATATATATATATATATATATACTAAGAATAATTCTGAAAGTTTCTCCTGTATAATGTTCAATTCAATGCAATTCAACTTTATTTGTATAGCGCTTTTAACAATGTCACTGAGCAAGTTTACAGAAATAAATAAATTGAGGATATAGATATTACATGTATGAATTTATCCCTAATGAGCAAGCCAGAGGCGACAGTGGCAAAGACAAACTATCTGAGATGATACGAGGAAGAAACCTTGAGAGGAACCAGACTCAAAAGAGAACCCATCCTTATGACACTGGATAATGCAATTATAAATAAATCCCTTCTATAACCATGTACTACATGGTCAATAAATAACCAAGAAATTCATTACAGTTTTCACATTAAGTCTATTTTGTTGACCTTATCCACTGATGGAAACCGTTTGTGCCAACTACAGTCCAAAAGCTATCATAGCATAATTGTTCATATGAATTGTGGTCCAAAGCCATCTTCATGGTTTTTAAGTGGTACCATCCACAGAAATCTCAAAGATCTTCAGGTTGTCCATGTGGGGCCATCCTCAGCAGCAGCAAGTGATTTCCAATTGCAATTTCCAAATGTTGCATTGCTAATATTCTTAAGCCACTGATTTATACTTTGCATATTATAATATAATATAATATAATATAATACATATATATATATATATATATATATATATATATATATATATATATATATATATATATATATATATATATTTAATAACACTACTAAGAAAAAGTGGAAACAAACACACACCGTTCACAGTTGTGAAATCAAGTTTTATTGTCAATAAAACATTTCATGGCATTTTCATATTCATCAGATAGCGGTCAGGTATTTATTGTCTCCTAAAACCACAAACCTCATGTTTAAATTCGTCATTAGATACTGCAAACTGAAATTTGCTCTAAACTCTACAGACAATGTGAAAAGAAGTCAAGGCACAAAACAGAACGAAAGAGTTGGGGCAGGAACACAAAAGGACGAGCGAAGACGTAGTCATGAATCTTACATATTAGTCACAGTTGTACAGTGTTGAGCGAAGTGAAGCTAGGATTTCAGTATGTTAAATGCGTAAGACAAATTACTGACAGCGTGTCACTTACACTGTGGCTGAACCAGAGCAAGCTATTTGTTCTTATTTTCTTTTAGTTATAATTCATTTTAAATGTGGTCCATCACGCAGAACATTGCACAGTTAAGCCAGGAATGTGAAATCCATGTGTAAGTAGTAAAAAAAAAAAAAAAAAAAAAAAAAGGACCAAAGCAAAAGTTGTACTGATCCCAATCTGTGCTTCCATAGCTTTTACAAAAGACATTACACAGAAACGTTTATTAAGATTTACGCATCTCTTAAAGAAAAGGAAAGTTTATCTATCAAATATTCTCCCCCCCCCCCTTACTCTCTTCTTCTGCACGGTCATACTCAAAAACAAAAGTCAAGGAGCAAAGAGAAACAATTTGTTGCCTTTTTAATTCCAAAGACAATAACCTCAAAAATATTTACAAAAAAAAAGGAATAAAAATTAGGTACAGGAAAGGGTATTTTGGATTCTGCAATATATATTTTCTCTTTGTTGTGGTTCTTGGTCCCCCTCCCGCAAAACGTGTTACTATAGTCTGGCTGTAGGCAGTCTGGCATTGTGATGACCGACGCTAATGCAGGTGCACCACACAGTTGAGCTCTTCCTGAAGAAACAATACACAAGGGAAAAAACAAACAAATGATCATTAACTTTAAAAATGTCCTGTCATGTGAAAAAATAAGTACACCCCATGGAAATTGTTGGCTTTTTTTCACATATCTGGACAAGCAAACATTTGATCCTCTTTGAAACAGTGCCTATTAATAACAGTGATACACTAAGGTGACATATAAAATTGACATTTTGTAGCAATTTTCACATTATAAATTAACAAAAAAAAAAAACCCAGATCAGTTACATGGAAAAAATAAGTACACCCCTACATTTATGACACCTTCAAATCCATAAAATTAGAATCAGGTGTTTAAGATTGGGTGCCAGTGATTAGAACCTGCTTAGGGAGTGCAGGTGGAGCCTGTCTTATTTATACCCCTATCATATCTAAATTCTAAAAAGGGCTTCAGGAAAAAAGGTTGTGGATGCCTATGAGTCTAGCAAGGGATTTAAAAAGATCTCCAAATTATTTGAAATTCATCATTCCACTGTAACGAAAATAATCCAGTATGTCCAGGACTGGGCGTCCCAGCAAATTCAGTCCAAGAGCAGACCATCTGATGCAAAAATAAGTCTCCAAGAACCTCAAAATTTCATCACAGGATCTGCTAGTAAGTCTCGCAACTGTTGGTGTCAAAGCGCATGCTTCTACAATCAGAAACAGATTGCACAAATTTGACCTGCATGGGAGGTGTGCCAGGAAAACGCCTTTGCAAGACTACAGTTTGCCAGTGAGCATATAGGCAAAGACCAGGCCTTTTGGAATAATGTACTCCGGACAGACGAATCAAAGATAGAGTTGTTTGGCCACAGTAACAGCAGACATGTTTGGCGCTGACCAAACACAGCTTTTCAGGAAAAGCACCTCATACCAACTGTGATGCACAGTGGTGGAAATGTTAAGGTTTGGGTTTGCTTCACTGCCTCGGGGACTGGGACAGCTTGCATTCACTGATTCAACTATGAATTCTGCATCATATCAAAGAGTGCTTGAAGATAATGTGAGGCCATCTCTCCAAAAGTTGAAGTTGAACTGAAAGTGGACCTTTCAAGAGGATAATGATCCTAAGCACACTAGCAAATCCACCAAGGAATGGCTCAAAAAGAAGAAATGGAGGGTTATGGAATAGCCTAGTCAAAGAATCCCCACTGAAATGTTGTGGGGGGATTTGAAACGGGCAGTACATGCAAGAAAACCCTCAAACACTTGCGACTGAAAGAATATTGCATAGAAGAGTGGTCAAAAATTCCAGCAAGCTGATGTTAGAGACTGATGGACAATTATGCAAAACGCCTACAAGAAATTATTTCTGCTAAAGGGGGCAGTACTAGCTTCTATGGCCAAGTGTGTAACATAGAATTGATATTGTCCAAAGAACAATATCACACCTATTGATATTTCTGATGAATAATTAATTGAAAATGCCAAGTATATCAACTTCATTAATATGCACTGTTTCAAAGATAATGAAATGTTTGCTTGTCAAAAAAAGCCAACAATTTCCATGGGGTGTACTTATTTTTTTCACATGACTGTATGTATATACATATAGACATGTTAATAATTTATATTTATCAATTAACAAAATGCAAAGTGAGTGAACAGAAGAAAAATCTACATCAAATCAATAGTTGTTGTGACCCCCCTTTGCCTTTTCAAAACAGCATCAATTCATCAATTCTTCTAAGTACATTTGCACACAGATTTTGAAGGAACTCAGCAGGTAGGTTGGCCCAAACATCTTGGATAACTAACCATAGTTCTTCTGTGGATTTAGGCAGCCTCAGTTGCTTCTCTCTCTTCATGTAATCCCAGACAGACTTGT
>CM042537.1:13656708-13886708 GCA_023630585.1 Cranoglanis bouderius
TAGCTTTAGAAAAGACCTAAGTCAAGTGTTCATGAAAGTCAAATATGCTATTGTCCTCACCATCTCTTCATCCTCAGCCAGCATCAGATCATAGGCACTTAGAGCCACGCAGAAGATGATGGCAGTCACTCCTTCAAAGCAGTGGATCCACTTCTTCCTCTCTGACCTCTGCCCTCCAACATCAAACATCCTTGAGAGAGAGAGAGAGAGAGAGAGAGAGAGAGAGAGAGAGAGAGAGAGAGAGAGAGAGAAAGAAAGAAAGAGAGAGGCTTTGTCCTTGCTCATCATTAAGATTTCATTAAGCTCATGGGGGAAAAACAAAACAAAACATTAAGCTACATTAGCAGAGCTCCTACAGCCTCCGCGTCAGGTAATGACGCCAACCAACACAATGAAGAAATTTCACAACTCATTTATGGCTTTCAGAATCTTTCAGTATTATAATATTTCAGTATTATACACGAATTTGATAGAAATTCATGTATAATAGACACTTTTATAGATTTGACATCTGCGGTCAATCTGTCCAGTCAACAACTGAGCCTTTATTACTGCCACAAGCATTTTCAGGAGAAAAGTTTCTATGGTTACAGGAAGTGGGACAAGTGAAGAAGTAACATTTCTGAATCCCTCTATTGATTACGTATTATTCATTACACAAAACAGAAGAGGAGGTGATGGACTGCGTGGGGCACTGTAATAGCACTGGGGTATTACAGTTTAGTTTTATTTCAAATTGTACTTAATTGTCTTACTATTGTAACAAAATAGTACTTGAACAGCTACAAACTGACAGACACATAAGAAGAGGTGCCAAAAAGAACATCCTAGCAAGCAGAGAGAGAGAGAAAAAAACTGAATTTACCACAAAATGGATGGGATGATCAACTGCAGACATTTGGATTTATAAACAACCACCTGATAAGCTTATTTTTTTCAAAATGAACAGAAGCACATGTCCAGTCTGCAATACAGTCCATGTCAGATCTAATAATATAATTTATAATAAAACGTCCTGCACTTTTATTACTGAACACAGATACATAAATGCAAAAACAAAAAGCATATTCCAGCTTTATGCCCCCCCAAAGATTTCAAATTCCCTCACTTAGATCCGGTCATGTTTTCTAGCAGGTAGTGTAACTGATTATATGATACCAGTGAGTTGCACAAATCAACAGTATGTTGGCTCTGGCAGGTGTCACTTTGGAGAGAATATAGGGCTAAGGTTAGCTAGCTTTTCCTTCTTCTAAGCAACAGTAAGAAAACAGCATGGCAAAATAAGCTGAATTTCCAGCTCCTTCATTTTTTAACCGCCATAAAAGATCATCTTTATCTTTCCTCCGGGCTCACAAGTTCACCTAAATAAAGTGGCAGTGAAGCAGAATGAACCGCTGACAGAAACAAACATGTCTTTCACATCCTGTGTCCTTTCCCCTACAGAGAACTGGCGTTTCCACCCTGCAAATTTTATTCATGTTGGTTCTGACCACATTTTCAACTGAAAAAGCAGAAAAGCATAGTTTTCAGGCGTCTCCTGTATCAAGGTATGAGGAGGTCAAAAAAACAAACAAACTAAAAAAAGCTCTACAGCAAAATCATAGCGGTTGGCACCTCTGCATAAGCACATAGAAAGAAACACTAATATACACATGGAAGACAGAGAAAGAGAGGATGAGTGTCAGCATGGTCTCTCACTTGAAGTGCAGGTCCTTAAAAGTGAAGTGAGTCTCGACGATTCCGGTAGTCTTCACTCTGGTCCTCAACACATCCTGTTGGGTGGGAATGTAGTCTGCTCGTGCTATCCTCTCAAGATCATTCAAATAACTACACACACACACACACACACAAAACCATTAGCTCAGAGTTACAGTATCTCACAAAAGTGAGTACACCCCTCACATTTTTAAAATATTTTATTATATCTTTTCATGGGACAACACTGACGAAATGACTTTGCTACAGTGTAAAGTAGTGAGTGTACAGCTTGTATAACAGTGTAAATTTGCTGTCCCCTCAAAATAACTCAACACACAGCCATTAATGTCTAAACCGCTGGCAACAAAAGTGAGTACACCCCTAAGTGAAAATGTCCAAATTGGGCCCAAAATGTCAATATTTTGTGTGGCCACCATTATTTTCCAGCACTGCCTTAACCCTGTTGTGCATGGAGTTCACCAGAGCTTCACAGGTTGCCACTGGAGTCCTCTTCCACTCCTCCATGACGACATTACACAGCCGGTGGATGTTAGAGACTTTGCGCTCCTCCACCTTCCATTTGAGGATGCCCCACAGATGCTTAATAGGGTTTAGGTCTGGAGAAATGCTTGGCCAGTCCATCACCTTTACCCTCAGCTTCTTTAGCAAGGCAGTGGTCGTCTTGGAGGTGTGTTTGGGGTCGCTATCATGTTGGAATACTGCCCTGCGGCCCAGTTTCCGAAGGGAGGGGATCATGCTCTGCTTCAGTGTGTCACAGTACATGTCACAGTACACTCCCCACTGCCGGCAGCACTCATGCAGCCCTAGACCATGACACCTCCACCACCATGCTTGACTGTAGGCAAGACACACTTGTCTTTGTACTCCTCACCTGGTTGCTGCCACACACGCTTGACACCATCTGAGCCAAATAAGTTTATCTTGGTCTCATCAGACCACAGGACATGGTTCCAGTAATCCATGTCCTTAGTCTGCTTGTCTTTAGCAAACTGTTTGCGGGCTTTCTTGTGCATCATCTTTAGAAGAGGCTTCCTTCTGGGACGATAGCCATGCAGACCAATTTGATGCAGTGTGCGGCGTATGGTCTGAGCACTGACAGGCTGACCCCCCACCCCCACCGCCTCAACCTCTGCAGCAATGCTGGCAGCACTCATACGTCTATTCTGCAAAGCCAACCTCTGGATATGATGCTGAGCACGTGCACTCAACTTCTTTGGTCGACCATGGCAAGGCCTGTTCTGAGTGGAACCTGTCCTGTTAAACTGCTGTATGGTCTTGGCCACCATGCTGCAGCTCAGTTTCAGGGTGTTGGCAATCTTCTTATAGCCTAGGCCATCTTTATGTAGAGCAACAATTCTTTTTTTCAGATCCTCAGAGAGTTCTTTGCCATGAGGTGCCATGTTGAACTTCCAGTGACCAGTATGAGAGAGTGTGAGAGCGATAACACCAAACTTAACATGTCTGCTCCTCATTCACACCTGAGACCTTGTAACACTAACGAGTCACATGACACCGGGGAGGGAAAATGGCTAATTGGGCCCAGTTTGGACATTTTCACTTAGGGGTGTACTCACTTTTGTTGCCAGCGGTTTAGACATTAATGGCTGTGTTGAGTTATTTTGAAGGGACAGCAAATTTACACTGTTATACAAGGTGTACACTCACTACTTTACATTGTAGCAAAGTGTCATTTCTTCAGTGTTGTCCCATGAAAAGATATAATAAAATATTTACAAAAATGTGAGGGATGTACTCACTTTTGTGAGATACTGTATATCATTAGCTTCATAAGTATGAAGATAAATGAGTGCAGATGTGAGATAAATAAATCATTAACACAAGCCGCAACCACAGAAAAGTTTGTCCTGGACTAGGCTTCTTTTTCTTCTTCACTGGCATTACAGTGCTGTGAAAAAGTATTTGCCCTGTCCTAATTTTTTTCTGTTGATTACTGCAAACCCTGTTCAATCAAATCAACACTTAAATAGAAATTCTTCAACAGCATAAAGTTGGTTATAAGGTCTTACCCAGTAACACACTATGCCAAAATTGAAAGAAATTCCTGAAATGATGAGGAAGAAGGTGATTGAAATACATCAGTCTGGGAAGAGTTACAAAGCTATTTCAAAGGCTCTGGGACTCCAAATGACCACAGTGAGAGCCATTATCTCCAAATGGAAAAAAAACTCGGCACAGTAGTGAACCTTCCCAGAAGTGGCCGACCTTCCAAAATTCCTCCAAGCGTACAGCAACGACAAAAGTCACAAAAGAGCCAAGAACAACATCAAAGGACCTACAGGCCTCTCTTGCATCAATAAAGGTCACTGTTCATGACTCCACTATCAGAAAGACACTGGGCAAAAATGGCATCCATGTAAGAGTGGCGAGGCGAAAACCATTACTAACCCAGAAGAACATTAAGGCTCATCTGAATTTTGCCAAAACACACCTCGATGATCCTCAAATCTTTTGGGAGAATGTTCTGTGGACTGATAAGTTGAAAGTGGAACTGTTTGGAAGACAGGGGTCCCATTACATCTGGTGTAAACCAAACACAAAATTCCACAAAAATAACATCATACCTATGGTCAAGCATGGTGGTGGCAGTGTGATGGTGTGGGGATACTTTGCTGCTTCAGGGTCTGGGCAAAATGCAATAATTGAGGGAAACATGAATTCTGCTCTCTACCACAAAATCCTAAAGGTGAATGTCCGGTCTTCAGTCTGTAGGTTGAAACTCAAGTGCAACTGGATTATGCAGCAAGACAAATGATCCAAAGCATTGGAGTAAGTCCACCTCTGAATGGTTTAAAAAAAGCAAGATAGCAAAATTGACTTGAACCAATTGAGATGCTGTGGCAGGATTTTAAATGGGCAATTCATGCTCAAAAACCCTCCAGTGTGGCTGAACTAAAGCAGTTCTGCAAAGAAGAGTGGGCCAAAATTCCACCACATTGCTGTGAAAGACTGATCTCCAGTTATCTGAAGCGTTTGATTGCAGTTATTGCTGCTAAAAGTGGCACAACCAGATTTTAAGTGTAAGGGGGCAATTAGTTTTTCACATGGGTGATAGGTGTTGGACAATTTTTTTTTTCTTTTGCTTCAGTGAAATTTTTTTTTTTGTTTGAAGATCTAAAACTATTAGTATGAGGCATACACAAAAACAGAACAAATCAGGATGGAGCAAATACTTTTCCACAGCACTGTGTGTGCAGATACAACAACCCATAACCATCTTAATTTCTTAAAGAGACAAAGAAGCACATCCAAATATAATCCAACTCAAACAGCACAAACACGTTTCAGGGCCACTGTAGCTGGCAGTGTGGCAGGAACATGCTCTCTCGTGGGCCAGAAATAACCCCGTTAGCTCATTGAGCCATCTCTAACGGACATGCTATAGTCCTGCACACTTTGCTAAGTGAGACCATTTCTATGGCAACGTTGGCTCTGGCTCTCCCTCTCTCTCTCCCCTTTGTTCCCTCTCTCGTTTATCACACTGACTATTTATACGTGTTACTCCTGCCCGAAAGATGAGAACTGCAAAAGGTGGGGCTGTGGTTTGGGAGAAGAGTTGTTAAATTGCTAAAATCTGGAACATCTTGGGTCAGGAATATTCATAATATAACACTTAGATAAAGCCCAACTGCATTAACAAAGAAAAATATGTGCTTTGAAACACTGATCATTATTATACAATTCAACACATTCTTGTCCATTTGCAATGCCGTGCTATCTGCAGATCTGGGGTTAGAGGGCAGGCAGAAAAAGATGCGTGTCTTCGCAGCATGGAGAGCACACATTCTCAGCTGTGTCCCCTGTGGCAGTGAACAACATGAACCTGTAAGATGCAAAACAGCCTCTCCGTTCCACACTGAAGCCACCTGCTGGAACACAATTAGTGCTGCTGTTCAATAGCTAATCTAAGAGCAATAGCTGAGGGCTGGGTTTATATACAATAAATTGTGTTAGAAGTTAAGATACACAGGTGCCATGCAACCATTGGATTTGCTAAGGATACAGTACACCTGAAAACGCTAATGTGATTTTGCATTAATGTGAGTTCGCATGAATGACATAATATTTATATGCGCACTTCTTCGGTATCATCGATAAAATTAAAGAACCAGTATTCCATCTATTACAATATGAAATCATATGAAAATGACAATATGAATATAATATATGAATATCATATATTCTTTTAATAAATGAATGCATTTCTTCCAATTAATCTTGCCTAGAGAGAACAGATTATAAGTTCTATTTCCATGACAACACAGAAAACACCGCAAATCCACCGTCTAAGTACATCCACTGTCATAATAAATTAGTTGAAAATAAAACACTTCTCTGATCAGAAGATGAATGAATCTCATTACCAAATTCCCCACTGTCTACTTTTTCAAGGCATTTCACATTTTTTATTTCAACTAAGAGTACCCTGGGTGGACTTGACAGAGATTCTCATTACCAATTTCCCAGTGAGGCTAGATTGCTTAGAAAGATTTCAAACAGTATTGTTCTGGAGTGGATGTCAGTTGACAGGGGTGTCAAGAGAAGACGAGTGTCATTGCAAGGAGATGAATGAGGAGCTTCAGCGGGGAAGTCTAAGGATGAACCACAACGGCCTCCAACGGCACTCCGCAATTAACGTGACACCAGAGTGCAAAATCCGCTCAGTGCTATTAAAAATTAGTCAACATTAAGGGATTTTGCTGCAAAGAGATTCAGAGAACATTTTAATATCGACTGTTATCTAAACACCCTTAAAGCAGATATTAGCAATTAAGACCGACTGTAGTGTGACTGCACCAAATAATGTCACATTTCTAAACAGATAACTGGATTGACAAAAATAAGGCTAAAACTCTAAGATCAGTACTCTGCTATTCAATACCTAGGGTGCCCTCCACTAATATTGGCACCCTTGTTAAATATGAGCAAATAAGGCTGTGAAAAATTGTCTTTATTGTTTAACCTTTTGATATTTTATTCAAAAACTTCACAGGGGTATAAATATGAGGTAACACATAGGCCAAATTTCCTGTCATTCATAACAATGGGTAAGGCCAAGGAATATAGCTGTGATATGCGGCAAAAGGGTTGTTGAACTTCACAAAATGGGAAGTGGCTATAAGAAAATAGCACAAGCATTGAAAATGCCCATTTCCACCATCAGGGCAATAATTAAGAAGTTCCAGTCAACAGGAAATGTTATGAATCAACCTGGAATTGGACGTGTGTCTATATTGTCTCAATGCACTATGAAGACGATGGTTCAAGTGGCTAAATCTCTAAGGATCACAGCTGGAGAATTGCAGAAGTTAGTTGAATCTTGGGGTCACAAAGTCTCCAAAACTACAATCCAAAGTCACCTACATCACCACAAGCTGTTTGAAAGGATTTCAAGAAAAAAGCCTCTATGCTCATCCAAAAACAAACTCAAGCGTCTTCAGTTTGCCAGACACTACTGGAACTTCAAATGGGATCAGGTTCTATGGTCAGATGAAACCAAAATAGAGCTTTTTGGCAATAAACACCAGTGTTGGTTTTGGTGCACACAGAGAGGTAGCCATATGGAAAAGTACCTTATGCCCACGGTTAAATATGGTGGTGGCTCTTTAATGTTTTGGGCTGTTTTTATGCATCTGACCTGGCCATTTTGTTAGGATACATGGCATCATGGACTTTGTCAAATATCAACAGATATTAAATGAACTGCCTGACTGCCTCTGCCAGAAAGCTTAAAATGGGCTGTGGTTGGATCTTCCAGAAGGACTATAATCCAAAACATACATCAAAATCAACACAAAAATAGTTTACTGATCACAAGATCAAGGTCCTGCCATGGCCATCCCAGTCCCCTGACTTGAAACCCATAGAAAACCTGTGGGGTGAACTGAAGAGGAGAGTCCACCAGCGTGGACCTCAAAATAGGAAGGATCTGGAGAGATTCTGTATGGAGGAATGGTCTCAGATCCCTTGCCATGTATTCTCCAACCTCATCAGGCATTATAGGAGAAGACTCAGAGCTGTTATCTTTGCAAAGGGAGGTAGCACAAAGTATTGACTAAAAGGGTGCCAATAATTGTTGCACACTTGTATTTAAAAAAAGTTATTGTTTGATATCTGTGAGAGCAGAGTATTTTTCTTTGCTCAAGGGTGCCAATGTTAGTGGAGGGCACTGCACATGTCCTTCGTTCTACAGCAAGCAATATGTTCCGGTCAATAAAACAATCCCAATCTGTTTACCTTTGTTCTGCTTTTTCATTCACCTTCATTTCTCATTAGTCATTAAAGCAAATGGGGAGAAGTGGATTGAGTTAAGCTGCGAGGAATGGAGGTTGGTCTTCAAAATGAAAAATACATGCGCAGGAAGGAAGAAATAAATTAGAATAGATTTGGGTAGAGCAAGATGGAGGCAGAGAAAGAATTTCCCTCACATATTTACATTTATAGTGGCAGAGGCATTAGGTGTGCATATTGTGACACTGTGATTTTGGCCAACACACCTCCCTAATGGTGATAGATGCAAGGTTAACCAGACAGCATCCTGCCTGAAACAGGAACATATACATATGCTTGTGTGTGGGTATACTGATATGATCTAATTAAGTGAGAATTGAGTAATTGGTCACGGTTAAATACTTTAAGATTTTGTGAGAAGGTTAAGTTTCGTGTACGTGTGTGCGCGCGCTCACTAGGCAGCAGAGTCATTGAGCTGGTACTCTCTGGAGCGGCTGAAGCAGCCCTGCACCCCGCTGTCAGTCCACAGTCTGCGGATCACGTTGGCCAAGTCGTCTGGGAGGATTCCCTGCTCTTCCGCTGCGGCAGACAGTGCAAAAAGCTGCCTTGCATCATCCTACACACGCGCACACACACACACACACACACACACACACACACACACACACACACACACACACACACACACACACAGCAAATCATCAGTTTACTGGAAGACTGGACAGAATTGGTAAATAAGCTTTAGCTAAGAAAATGAAGGGTTGGAATTATAATAACCTATAATCTTGAACTACTCTTTCATGAGATTAGGTTGTGATTTACTTGTTCAGTACAGCTTGTCAAATGTCTCAGAAAACGAATCGCTCAAAACCACAAATGTCATCATTCTGTGGGTGAGCCAGTGTTAATGTGTCTTAAAATCAAGAAGTAACTCAGACGCACCAGTTCTACTTTCTGAGTAGAACTGAGTAGAAGTTGCTGAGGATCGCACATTAAATAGGCAACACTGATTTTATTCTAGCATAGACATTAAGCAACTCCAAAAAGAAGCTTTAAGCTATTAAGCTTTCTACCATGACAAATGCATCTTTAAAAAAGAAAAAAAAAAGCAGATTAGTCTATAGCTATTCTACATTGCGTTCAGCTAATCTACAATCAACTGCACTGGTTTTATTTAAACTAGAGCACCATCCATGTTTCCTACCGTTCTCGCTGGATCTCCATAATCGATCTTGAGGTTACTCATGGCTTTGATGATGGCCATTATAGACTGAATGGTGTTGCTGTACACCACAGCTCTGTACTGCTTACATTCGTCTTCCGAGTAGCCATCTTCATGGATGATTCTGGAAGTTGAAAGTTACCAGGCATGAGACAGAATTTCAAAGTTTGCTTTGCTGTGTCAAAGCAGCCTTGAATCATGGCTGATGTGCAGTGCTTTTTGCTGAAGTGAAAGACATCTTTACTGAGACATTACAGATAATACGTGGAAAGATTGTTTGCGTGTTACACTACAATATAGTATCACTTGAATTTAAAGGAAACTCCACCCTGAAACATGTTAAATATGTTTATATTGAAGTAGTTAAATGCCACTGAAATGTTGTGGGGGGATTTGAAACCGCCGGTACATGCAAGAAAACCCTCAACCATCTTGCAACTGAAAGAATACTGCATGGAAGAGTGGTCATAAATTCCAGCAAGCCTGGTGGACAACTATGCAAAACGCCCACAAGAAGTTATTTCTGCTAAAGGGGGCAATACTAGCTTCTGAGGCCAAGGGTGTACTTACTTTTTCCACAGAAGAATATCACATCTATTGATATTTATGTTGAAAAAATGATTGAAAAATCTAATTTTCCTGGTGGTTTTGTTCAAGTGTATCAACTTTTTTAACAGCCACTTTTTCAAAGATGATCAAATATTTGCTTGTGCAAATATGTCAAAAAAAGCCAATAATTTCCATGGGGTGTCCTTATTTTTTTCACATCACCATATATGTGCTTGTTGAACATCCTATTCCAGATTTTGGACCCACAAACTTTTGGCCATGTAGTGCAAGTGATAACAGTCAGTTATCACTATAACTGACTAACAGTTATAACAGTCACTTTAAGCCCCTAAAAAAGGAACAAGAGCTTCTTGTCATTTTAATGTGAAATCGAAGATAGAAGTAGTGGAGACAGCAAACGTGAGTTAGTGATCTGCAAGATGAGCACAATGCTGCTAATTAACAACGGCAGTATTAGCATAAAAGTTGACGCTTTGGGACAATTTGCGTCTGAGCATAGTATACATATTAGGTACAACCCCAATTCCAGAAAAGTTGGGATTTTTTCTAAAATGCAATAAAAGCAAAATCTGTGATTTGTCAAGTCTCTGGAAACTTTAACTGACAAAAGTACAACGAAAAGATATTCAATGTTTTCACTGACCAACTTAATTGTATTTTGTAAATATAAACAAATTTAGAATTTGATGCCTTCAACACACTCAAAAAAGTTGGGTCAGAGGCATGTTTACCACTGTGTTACATCACCCTTCCTTTTAATTACTCTTTTTAATCGTTTGGGAAATGAGGATACTAATTGTTGCAGTTTTGCAAGTGGAAATTTTGCCCATTCTTGCTTGATACAAGACTTCAGCTGCTCAACAGTCCTTGGTCACCATTGTCCGATTCTCCTCTTCATGATGCACCATAGGAGACAGATCTGGACTGCTGGCAGGCCAGTCAAGCACACGCACTCTGTGTCTACAAAACCACGCTGTTGTAGCACATGCAGAATGGGGCCTGGCATTGTCCTGCTGAAATAACCATGGACTTCCTGGGAAAAGACATTGCCTTGATGGCAGCATGTCTCTCTAAAATCCCAATATACGCCTCCACGTGAGTGGTACCTTCACACATATGCAAGTCACCCATGCCGTGGGCACTGATGAACCCCCATACCATCACAGATGCTGGCTTTTGTACTATTTGCTTATAACAGTCTGGTTGATCTTTTTCATCGTTGGCACGAAGAACTCGGCATCCGCTTTTCCTGAAAACAAGCTGAAACGTGGACTCATCTGACCACAGCACACGTTTCCACTGCCTTTCGGTCCATCTGAGATGAGCTCAGGCCCAGAGAACTCTGCAGCGTTTCTGCATAGAGTTGATGTGTGGCTTCCTCCTTGCGTAATAGAGTTTCGGGTTGCATTTTTGGATGCAGCGGCAGACTGTGTTAAGTGACAACATTTTTCCGAAGTACTCCCGAGCCCATGTGGTTATATTTATCACAGTAGCATGACGGTTTCTCAGGCAATGTCGCCTGAGGGCTCGAAGGTCACGCAACAGTGGTTTCCGGCCTTGCTCTTTACGCAGTGAGATTTCTCCTGATTCCCTGAATCTTTTCACAATATTATGCACTGTAGATGGTGAAAGACCCAAATTCTTTGCAATCTTGCATTGAGCAATGTTCTTTTTGAACTGACTGACAATTCTCTCACGAAGTTTGGTGAGCCACGAACCATTCTTGCTTACAAAGCCTGAGATTTTGGTGGACGCTCCTTTTATGCCCAATCCTGATACCCTCACTGTTACCAATTAACCTGATCCTCCAAAATGGTGTTACTTGAATATTCTACAAACTTTTCAGTCTTATTTTACCTCTGTCCCAACTTTTTTTTGAGTGTGGTGCAGGCATCAAATTCTACATTTATTTATATTTACAAAAATTACGTTGGTCAGTGAAAACACTGAATATTTGAAAAATCACAGATTTTTGTTTTTATTGCATTTTAGAAAAAATCCCAACTTTTCTGGAATTGGGGTTGTAGGAGAGCTGGACAGACTAAGTGACTAAAGCCCTGCTGCGTCATTTTCTTTAGGTACTGGCCCCACTATCAGCAGGTAGTCGAATGGCATTGTGAGTAATGTAGGAACGATTAACCAAAGTGAAATTAGACCTGCATATCGCTGATCCTCATAATTTCATTACAAAATAAATCTTGGCAGCCACTTTTATTTATAAAGATTAATATACAAGTCATTCAGGGTGGATTTTCCCTTTAAGGCGGTTGTGTTTAGATTGACATAGAGCTAGATTTGCATGGGAAAAATTTCAGCTTCATACAAACCATTAAGCCAGATACAGGGTTAAAAGAAAACAAAGGGATAGCTCAGGGTAATGGAGACTTGGCTTACTAGCCCACATATATCCACCATACAACTACAGCACTGGGAGAAATATGAACCAGCACTGGGCTATTATTTTGCCTCTGTGACATTATGTGGCCCGCAGCAAAGACAGGAGGGAGGTAATGTCAGTGCAAGCTGCTCTGTGGCCATTTTTATCTTTCTGAAGTGTAATAATCTGGGTTTTGAACTTTTTATGTTCTCTTCTCATAAAAAATGGATCTGGAGCCTAACTGCCTCAGAGTAATGTGAATTATTAAACCATTCAAGGCCATTTGAGTGTTTGCCTGCATGTACACGTGTGTGTGTGCATGTGTATCTGTGTGTGTGTGTGTGTGTGTGTGTGTGTGTGTGTATGTATGTATATATATATATATATATATATATATATATATATATATATATATATATATATATATATATATATATATATAAAAATAAAATCACAGCCTTTTAATTGCATTGAAAGCATTAGCCAAAGCAGATCAAGCAGAGACGGAGGTACACGTTTTAAATAATACACATGGAATACAGTGTAATTATTTATACTGACTACTCCAGACTTTCCAAAATATCAGGCCATCAAACTGCAGCCATTCATTCATTTTTATTCAACAAGAAACTACTTCCCGGATCATCTTCCCGGATCATTTTCATCTCTGCGCTTTTTCATCTCTGTTTATTAATAAACAGCTGTATCTTGATATCCATGTATTTGCTAGAACCAAATGATTTTGACAATAGTAATCACAGCACAGTCAAAAAATATCATGTGTATTATTAGCATTAGGACTCGTGAGATGGAAGTAATCTAGACTCCCAAGCATTAATATCCTGTGGAAAGGCACATATGCACATCCGTTTATGATGATTCAGTGTGTACTGAAAGATTCCCCCGAACCCACCCACCACCCATGCTACAAGAGTTATTATTTCCCTATATAAGCTAGTTTAACTACAAGGTGGGGATAGTGCATTTTCCTGTAGATGAACATGACCCGGAGACCTCTTCAGTGTGGTTACAGAAAAGGTCAGCCTGTACAGTCGGGCTGCTTGAGGTAAATCGAAGCTGAAGCAAAAGCCAGTCAGAGTGCATTTGCTCTCTTTAGTGAGTCGATACGAATCTAGAAGAACGAAATGAAAGAAAGGGCAGTGAGCTCCTATTCATCATGCTGCTGGATTTTACTGAACCTGGCAGATCCTTATGGTTTAAAAAGTTAAAAATTTAAATGGAATTAGACTCCATTTATACTGATTGAGGAGTTTCTTTCCAAAATGTAAAGAAATTTACATTGGGGGGGGGGAACTAAAAACAAAAGTTTTCCCTAAACAGAATTCAATGTATTACATTTACTCAATTAACATAAAAAAATACATACACTGGTACTGTCTACAATGAAGACAATGTTCAGACATATGAATTCTGATAGGCTGGAAATCTATTACATTTACATTATGAAGAAGACTCTGTTGTCATCTTCATATTGTTTTAGTTGGAATTATCTTAACTATCCTGAGCAAACGGCCTCTACATCTGTGACCCAACACATTTACGGAAAAAACATTAGCGACAGTTCACAGATAAATTTACAACGAGAAACACGTAATCACTATGACCATCAGTACTGTACGTCAGTCTCTGTAGTCTCATTTCCTTCCTCAATCACGGCATTCGACATTTGATTACATCAGTGATATTTTTTTTTTCTGTTGGCTTAAAATGATGGCACGTGTACATCACTAATCATTTGA
Organism: Cranoglanis bouderius; assembly: GCA_023630585.1. NCBI lineage: Eukaryota > Metazoa > Chordata > Actinopteri > Siluriformes > Cranoglanididae > Cranoglanis > Cranoglanis bouderius. The sequence continues at coordinate 13,670,606 of CM042537.1, forward strand.
CAGCTGGTATTTATACTGTTTAGTCCATGTCCATTTCGCTATGGCTCCCAATAACTTGATCTAAGCATCAGATTTACTACATGAGAAAATTTCACCTAGTTAGCATACTGGTAATGAAAACATCTTGACCAATTTTACAGTCATGTTTTTTAAACTTGGCACTTACTCACCCAAAATGGCCTTTACAGAAGGCAAGGTTAGGAAGTAAATAAAACATCTCTACATAGTTTTGGTGAAATATGGTTTTTAGTTTCTTAAAGTAAAGGTGTCAGTGAATATAGGCAGAAAACCCAATTTTCAACCATTCTTATGGTTAAGATTAAGCCACATCTGATGGGGTTTCCCAGGCCACTGCACATATTTAAATAAGAATGCTCCCATAACAACAATGCTCGGTTAAGCAGCACCAAAACTAGGGCAGCTTTTCAGAGTCATAATAACACAGTGTTCAATAATCATGAGCAGAGCATTTAGCTAAAAGCACAGAAACAAAAGTCTACAGTGTGGACTAGTGCAGCATCTGGAAACACCATGCTACAAAGGAAATGAACCGCCGGTCCATGATAAACAATGAGGTGCTATAAAACACCAGGCTAAAGCATCATTCTACTGATGCCATTAAAGAACACTGCTGACGTACAGAAACGAAGGAAGAGCAAAGATTTGCTTCAATAGCTTTCACTTAAATACATGGGGCATTACAGTCTCATGCATATACTGTATACAGTATACTCTCCCGAGGGGCTGCGATGAGCTTATTGACGTTTATCTGTAAGATTGAACTGATCTTGACTGGATTTATTATACATAAATGCACCATACTGAAAGTGAAAAATATTCATTATTAGAGGAAAGGAATGATAAGGAATGGCAAATGTAAGCATTATTTTACTCACTTCATCTGCTTCACAATGGTGCTCTTTCCAGACTCCCCTGCACCTGCAGAGATAAGAACAGAAACAGAGTCAGACAAAATCTGGTTTAAAAATAATAATAATAATGAACTTGACTTTAAAAAAGTATTAAAATTTGAAATACACTTTGCGAACCAAGGCTTGGGTCAATAAGAACACAAAATGGTTTATAAACACGATTACAGATGAATAAGCCACAAAAATAGGGAAAACTGTTGACAATGGGAAGCTGCTAGTCAGGGTTCCATCATTTTAATTGTGATTTTAATTTATGTTTGAATGTGTATGCGGAAAAAAACATTCCCTAAAGCATGATGTTCTGGCACTGCTGTGTGGAAGAATAAATAGATATGAAAAGCTATTTCTCCCTTGTTATAATTTGCTGCATTTACAGTGCCTCCTAGCTACTTGCTCAGATGGATACTACATGTAGGGTGTACAACACAATTCTGTTAAACCCTAGGTACAGCGTTCAGTGGTTATAAAAATAAAAATAAAAAAACAGGAAGTAATTTGGTATTTGTTCTAACTGCATGTTAGTGGGACTTAAATAAATGTACTCCTCCGTGAAAACCGTTGATGATGGTGGTCAGCGGAACTGGGATCCCACAGAGCCCAACAAAAAAAAGTAGTGCCCTTCATTAATATTGGCACCCTTGGTAAATAGGAGCAAAGACGGCTGTGAAAAAATGGATATATTGTTTAACCTTTTGATCTTTTATTTAAAAAATTCACAAAAATACTCTGCTCTCATGGATATCAAACATTAACTTTTGTTAAATATAGGTGTGCAACAATTATTGGCACCCTTTTAGTCGACACTTTGTGCTACCTCCCTTTGCAAAGATAACAGCTCTGAGTCTTCTCCTATAATGCCTGATGAGGTTGGAGAATACATGCCAAGGGATCTAAGACCATTCCTCCATACAGAATCTCTCCAGATCCTTCAAATTTCGAGGTCCACGCTGGTGGACTCTCCTCTTCAATTCACCCCACAGGTTTTCTATGGGGTTCAAGTCAGGGGACTGGGATGGCCATGGCAGAACCTTGATTTTATGGTCAGTAAACTATATTTGTGTTGATTTTGATGTATGTTTTGGATCATTGTCCTGCTGTAAGATCCAACCACGGGCCATTTTAAGCTTTCTGGCAGAGGCAGTCAGGCCCGTTGATATTTGATAGAGTCCATGATGCCATGTATCCTAACAAAATGTCCAGAAAAACAGCCACCAAAACATTAAAGAGCCACCACCATATTTAACCGTGGGCATGAGGTACTTTTCCATATGGCTACCTCTCTGTGTGCACCAAAACCACCTCTGGTGTTTATTGCTAAAAGGCTCTATTTTGGTTTCATCTGACCATAGAACCTGATCCCATATGAAGTTCCAGTAGTGTCTGGCAAACTGAAGATGCTTGAGTTTGTTTTTGGATGAAAGTAGAGGCTTGTGGTGATGTAGGTGACTTCGGTTTGTAGTTTTGGAGACTTTGTGACTCCAAGACGCAACTAACTTTTGCAGTTCTCCAGCTGTGATCCTTGGGCATTGTCATGCTAGAACATGTTTGGGCTCCTTAGTTCCAGTGAAGTAAAATTGTAATGCTACAGCATAAAAATACAATCTAGACAATTGTGTGCCTTCAGCTTTGTGGCAACAGTTTGGGGAAAAACCACATATGGCTGTGATGGTCAAGTGTCCAAAACTTTTTGACCATGTAATGTAGTTCCCAGAACAAAGAAAGGCCATGTTCATTAACACAGGAGCATATTAGACTCAGTGTTTACCAAGTTCATTCACTCTACAGTAAATTCTTTATCCTGGTCAGGGTGGCTGTGGTTTAAATGTCTAATTTGTTTATAGAAGCAAGTAAGCTATTTTTAAAATACTATGGGTACAAGCAAAAAGACAGCAGGAGCAAACAGAATCGGACAGAATTCCTTTACATCTCACATCTTCATTGCAATATCCAACAACTTTTCTGCATAATGATTTTTTTCCCCCCTATCGTGCAGCCCTGCAGTCACCTGCGAATTGCCACCCCCACTTGGCTAAATTGATCATCTAATTCTCAGTCAAAATGTGCAAACTAAAGTTTTATATTTTAATTTCTGTAATACTGAGATGACGAGTAAAATACTGGGACACAATTCAGTCAAGAGTCTTGAACACTTCTTGTATTGACCTGCCACTAGAAACTATTAGATCATGCCACAAAGTTCTGATATAAAATGTTATTGCACTATCACCCCATCCATTTTCTGTACCGCTTATCCTACACACACACACACACACACACACACACACACACACACACACACACACACACACACACACACACACACACACGGGGAGCCTAGAGCCTATCCTAGGGAACTCAAGGATACAAGGCGCGCCCTGGATGGGGTGCCAACCCATCGCAGGGCTCAATCCCACATACACACACCCACACCACCAATTTGGAAATCAGCATGTCTGGGGGAGGAAACCCCCAAAGCAAATGTGCTAATCACTGAGCCACTGGTTCTTGCACAAGTTGTTTGCAATGATATTTCTACCAGAAAGGTTTCCAAAACCCAAAATGCCCCAAATTTGTTTTGCTTCTTTAGATTTGCTGTCAGTTTCTGACAGTTTCTTGTTGGTGTGTCTCTGCATGTGTTATTTCTACTGTGCAAGTGTGTAAATTACACGTTTAAACATCTCATCAGTCTACCTGTCCTGAATCTGCACCACACTCAAATTGTTTAAGGACTGCATTTTAAGATGAGAACAACACAAACATGATGGGGGTGTTTTTAGTATAAAGAACACTGAATTAGGCTTAGTGTTTGAGAGCAACGCTCAACAGTTCACTATCCAAAGATATGGAGGGACTGAAGAAATAAGAGAGTGAGGAGGAAAGAGAGCACGAGAACGAGAGAGAGACAGACAGAGGGTAATTGTGTTCATCCCTGGTGTCCACCTGCCCCAGCTGTGTCACTGCAAATCTGTCAGATTCAGTCATAGTGCCAGCAACTGAGTGCACCAGGCACACTTGTCACAATCACAACTCAGCTTTTCAATCTCCCTCCCTCACTTTTCACCACCCCACAGGAAAGAAAGGCCAAAAACAAATGGCGTGAGAAGACACAGGAAGGGTAAATGAGAAGGCGCATGGTACATGCACACAGAACGTAAATTCTCCATCCTAGAATTTCATATCCATTCATTTTCAAAGGGGAGTTGTAAAAAATGTGCGAGGGATTATGGGATGACAAGCTATGAGTACCTGATTCACCTGATGTTTCTATATCCATTAGGGGTGTAACGGTACACACAAGTCACGGTACGGTACGTACCTCGGTTTTGGGGTCACTGTTCGATACGAGTTCGGTACAACAGGTTTCATTTATTTTGAACAGAAAGTAGTTCAAATTACAGTTTGTGCCATGTAGCTGCATTTAGTGCCCCCTGAGGTAGTTGGTATAGTACAGCCTCCTTTAGTGTATTAAGCAGTAAACATAGGCCATATTTTTTGTAGAGGTGATAGAAAAAAAAACAAAAAGGTATTTGGTCACAATTTGGTCTACAAAACTGAAACGTGTGTTAGTATGTTGGACGTATTTCCACTCACATACCATACAGCTGCATTACAATGCTGATATACCGCCCTCGCCCTATCTACCACTCGCTCTCCACTACTGCTATAGTTCACTGGGAACCCGAAACTTTCCCACACTTCCGAGTTAAAACAAGCAGGCGGGTCTTCAAGCTCTTGTGCGTCAACCGAACTCACCATTCTTGTTTTGGGTTGGTACATGGATGGTCTCTTGTTCTTCTGCTCTTTTTTGTGTTGTGGCAGTTACCATACAGTGTTGCACTACCACGAGTGCCCCCTTTGGATTGGAGTGTAGATCGCCTGTGACTGACTCAGATGTATTCTTCATCTGACTGCTTGCACTGAACAGTGACGTCAGTTCCGGGACGGTTCGGGATGAATACATGTACCATTACACCCCTAATATCTCTCTCTCTCTCTCTCTCTCTCGTGTGTTTTTTAACCATGTTCTCACCACTCGCCATACCACAATTACACAAAGTCTCACATTTAAAATGAATGGGCATGAAATATCGAATGGCGAATATGTGTTCAGTGTGCACGTACCCTTAAGGATAAACCTTCACTCAAATGACACTTCATACTCTATCCTTCCAGCCCACTCATGATTCAGTGCAAATTGAGACTCGCTTGCTGCACAGTGCTGCTGGCAGTCCTCTCTTAAGTCAGTGTGAGAAATGCACTCCCTCCCATCACAGCCATCTGGTAAATCTGAGCAACAAGGCTGGACCAAATGCTAATTCATCCTACATGTCACTGTGAAACACTTCCTACTTACTCAAAGAGAGGAGATGGAAACACAAACTAAATACACTGGACCGAATCTAGAGTCAACTGGTATATACTGCAGGTACAAGAAATACACTTATACAGTGGATATTACCATTACCATGTTCTAATACATATTTCACTTCCTCATTGGCTTTTTCCTTGCTTTCTGCTGAAGCTGGGTATTTCCACCAACAATGAGTGAATATCTTGTGGCTTATGAACAAGTGTATTAACGTCATGGTAACATCGGAGGTCGAATTCAGATTGTGCAGTAGAACATGTTGTTGCTCTACCCGTATGGGTTGCTGTGAACTGTATGTGGATTTTTTTGTGTTTGAGATGGGACAATGTAGTTTATCATCACTTTTTTTTTCTTTTTCCCCCGTTCTGATGCTTTTAGATACCATCCAGCACAAATGAAACTGTCTGTTCTAATGCCAACTTTTAATTAGGCCTAAGATATTACCAGGGTTTTAATAATTGACTTGCATGTGATTGTTATCATTTTTACAGTTCATGTTGAAGTTAATAGTTAACCTTTTATTACTACTTTACGGACAGTATTATATTTTTCAATGCAGTTTACAGTGTATAAACAGCCACAATGAAACTAAAATCGTGACAAATTTTATAATACAGTGACCCTTTTTTCCCCTACAATGTCTATACAATAGTTGGTCATTGCATTTACAAATTTTTTCAGCAGAGCTACAACGGCATAACAGTAAAGAATAGAAATAGCAAGATGCTCACATATCTGGTTGAATCTGACTGGACTAATAAATGAATTTGCATTATTTAAGCAACAGAAGAGAGATGGCAATACTAGTTGTGATGCAGAGTGCTTAATAGAAGTGCACTATTGTAAACTGTAACTTGTTTCCATATACACAGTGGTGGAGGTGTAAGGGCAAAGTACACACGTCTTCATGGGAAACAGGCTTGCTGCAGCCATGTTTACAAAAATAACTGGCTCACACTGAATAGGGGCACGTAAATGTTATTCAAAAGGTGAAAAAAAAAATATAGAAGCACTACTTATTTATTACAGCAATTACAGTAGTGCCTAACCCATGGCTAGAAGTCAATGACATAACTGACCAGTCATTCAATGAAGTGGAAACTCAAGAACGTTTTTCCATGAGTTACAAAATAATGCTCTATAGCAGTTAGTGACTGCTCCTCATCCAGTCTCAAAAGTGTGCACCTGTCAAATGGATATGCCAACAACAACTTAACGGACAGTGCAACAAGTAATGCAGGAGCCATAATATTGATTTTGATTTGTTCTGTGAATATCTCCTTAACCTGTAGAGGAAGCACAATGATTACAAGACTAACTGTAAAATGTGCCCAGGACTGATAACTCTGTGTCAATGAGGAGATACACGATATGCACGCAGGTTGCAATCGTGTGCTTAATGTGAAATGCACAATGAGGAGACAAAACCCAGAAATAACAAGTGGCAAATTTTTTTTGAAAGTAGCCACTGAATAAACTGTGACAGAGCAACTTGTTTACTGGTGCAGTCAAAGGATGACCTTTATAATTATGGAATAAAGGAGAATAATAAAGTAAATAAAAACTACCAAGTCATGGTTAAAACCAAAACATAAAAGCTCCAATTTACATACGGTCATATATCTTGAACAGTACATTTTAACTAGAATGTTCCATGTTGGTTTTGGATATCTAAGACTAACTAAAACTACACCAGCCCTAACCATAACCAAAGCACATTGTACCAAAACAAAAAGAACAAACAATGACGCACAACCTGTACCCCCTTAAACACAAAGTAAAATATTTACATCCCACAACATCCACCCTTGAGACCAGAGGTGTTAACCCTTGGAGCCCAATACCGCCTCTCCAGAGGTCTAAGGTACAGTCCTAATGCTCACTAATGGCAAAAAACCAGAGAGCTTATAATTGATCTCTGAGGAACACAATGGAAACAATTACCTTGTTTATTCGTTATTCCCAACCCAATGAAAACGGCAAAACAGAGTTTAATTGGGGGTGATCAGTGTGTTATTGTCCATGGAAGACCAATTAATTAAAGCTGAAAGAATATTTATTATTTTATTACTTAAAATAATTACCGAGAGCAGGAACGTGAAGAACTGAGCTCAGGTGAGAGAGCAATATAATTAACCGACTGACTCATCCAATTAGCACAAGGTCATATTTACCAAATCGCAAGTCATACAGATGGCTAAAATGAAGGCTACTTGGACAGGGAAGCCCAGTTACAGCCGCATATTATATGAGCCCAATGCAATTTTATGTATGAGGTACCAATACAGATTGAAAGCCTCCTGAGAAGAATGAGAGAGAGAAAAAGAGAAGGGGGGGGGGGGTGTTTGGGGCGCAAAGAGAGGGATGATTGTATGTCCGATTCTTACCTCACAAAGGCCTCTGTGAACTTGCCTGTTTGGTGTCATGTGGACCAGCAACAATAAGCATCTAAATGAGATCCCAAATGGCCCTATAGCAGCTAGTGATGGGAAATGATCACGGTGTCCACTCTTGTCCACAGATGACGGAGACAGAAGACACCCTTCAGGGGCTCCAAACAAGTATCAAAAAACTTTTGAAATATTTCATTTTAACCAAAACCAGTTGCAATGCAAGACACCGGTCCAGATGTAAAAATTGCTGACGCTTGACATGAACGCATTTGGATAATCGGATCAAATTCCGAAATATGATTAATATAGCCTAATATTTCCACAATCTCTCGAAGACCATTCTTTAATTCTCCAACTGTTTTCCAAGAAGTCGCTAGAGTATATTCGACTGCTAGTAATACTCCCACAGCTAGGTGCTTGGCATTCGAAGTCACTATTCAACTGCCCAAGAGAGCAATCTCTGAACGGACACAAGCTCTTAATCCAATTCATCAAGCATAGTGAATAGAGACAATATGCCTGTTGGTACATGTGTATTTGTATGTTTATATATGATCCCACAGGCTTTCAAACTATTAGCTCCCAATAATTAACAGAGCAGAAGTGTTCGGTCAGGCTAGTGCTTTTACTCCTAGCGGGGTGCCATTAGCACAAGCTGCAGCCTCTTGCTGTGGTCGACGTGTGATGATGAAGCAGGTTGGAGACAGATACAGATGGATGGTGTTATAAAGGTTATCCTTGTCTTACCCTAAGCCAGGATTAACAGATTGATAAGTAAGGATGCTATTGGCCCCCACTGTTCTGCTTCATACATCAGACTAGCTGTGAGACATGTTCTAACACGCTCAGTATAGATCACATTTGATGAAGCAGAACTGAGGTGTATGACAGGGAGGATGTAAATTCAAAGATAAAGAGATGGATCATAATAGGTATCGTAGAAGCCAACTAGGGAAAAGGTAAATGGCAAGCAAGATTAAATGTTAGCAGATGGAGGTGGAATGGGAGAGAGGAGAAATTATTAACGGCAAAATGGAGTGCGGAGGACTGAGACAGGGGACGGGAGAGAAAAGATAATGATACGAGTTAAGAAGGGCAAAAAATGGTGAAGTAGAAGAGAACAATGAGAGATGGATATACAAAGCTAATGACAAAAGAGGAGCTTTTGATTTCTTACATTATGTTTTATATAATAAAAGTCCTAATATTCTACTCTTGTCAAAAAATAAAAGTGCAGGCCTACATCATGTGATTCGAGCTGACAGTAACCAGTTTCTCATTTTTAAAAGACTCTCTTTTTCATCGGTCATCTCATCATCAGCCATTTTGAACAACGTGATACTGCCTTCGGTGTTTTACTGAAAACTGTTCACAAACATCATAAAGCTGCTACAACCAAATTCTTAATTGGGGCATCGCTGCTAACATTAACACACTCCACACAGCTGGAGCTCTCGCATTAATCACTAGGGTGCTAGACTTAAAACAGCTTTAAAAAAAATCACAGCACCTACTGTTGAAATAAGGACTAAAACACATCTAGAAATTCCACCTGTAATGAAAAGCAGACTAAACATTAGGAAACTATAATGATGCTATATTTTTGGAAACAGCCAAGACAGGAAAAAGTCTGCACTGTGTTAATAATTCAGACCTTCACTAGCCTCTTTTATTCATCTTGTTCTCTCCAGCTGATAAATGTGTAGATTTCATGTTAGTTTTTATATTCATAGTCACCTGGCAGATAAGCAGGTTCAACAAATATAGAAAGAAAGAAAACAACTTCTTATTATTGACTTTCAATAACAAAAAAAAAAAAAAAAAAAACGTTTTTATTTGATATGTAGTAATGCTTGAAATGAAAGCGGGTTCACAGAGGTGTGACTAGGGCTGGGCAATATGACAAAACTGAGTTTAATGATACTTTTCTTTAATGCTGCAAAGACAAAGAAGATTTTAAAAAAGTCAAATCAACGGCATCCATTCAGTACCATTTAACTTGTAATTATTAAAAAGGAAAAAAAAAAAAATACATCAACATACCAACGACATCTCAAGAAAGTGTAACGCGTAATCATTTATCATGATATAATATCGATAAAATAGCCCAGCCCTCTGTGTGACACACCTGGATGCTGTAACTATAGTGAGCGCGTTTCTGAATCCTGCCACCTGCTGCACTACAGGTGCATCTCAAAAAATCTGAATATCGTGGAAAAGTTCATTTTTTCCGGTAATTTAATTCAAAAAAGTGGAACTTTCATATTTTCTAGATTCATTACACAAAGTGAAATATTGCAAGCCTTTTTTTTTGTTTTAATCTTGATGATTACAGCTTACAGCTCATGGAAATCAAAAATCCAGTATCTCAGAATATTAGAACAAAGAATTTATAATACAGAAATGTCGACCTTCTGAAAACATGTTCATTTATGCACTCAATACTTGGTCAGGGCTCCTTTTGCATGAATTACTGCATCAATGTGGCATGGCATGGAGGCAATCAGCCTGTGGCACTGCTGAGGTGTTATGGAAGCCCAGGTTGCTCTGATAGCGGCCTTCAGCTCGTCTGTATTGTTGGGTCTGGTGTCTCTGATCTTCCTCTTGACAAAATTCAGGTCAGGTGAGTTGGCTGGCCAATCAAGCACAGTAATACCATGGTCAGCAAACCAGTTACTAGTAGTTTTGGCACTGTGGGCAGGTGCCCAGTCCTGCTGGAAAAGGAAATCAGCATCTCCATAAAGCTTGTCAGCAGATGGAAGCATGAAGTGCTCTAAAATCTTCTGGTAGACGCTGCATTGACTCTCGACTTGAGAAAACACAATGGACCAACACCAGCAGATGACATGGCACCACAAATCATCACTGACTGTGGAAACTTCACACTGGACTTCAAGCAACTTGGATTCTGTTCCTCTCCACTCTTCCTCCAGACTCTGGGACCTTGATTTCCAAATGAAATGCAAAATTGACTTTCATCTGAAAAGAGGACTTTGGATCACTGAGCAACGGTGTTTTGAGTAAAAAGGTGTTTTGAGTTAATTAGCTGATTAGAGCTCTTCTCAGGTCGGCATTGCTGTATAATAAATTCTTTATTCTAATATTTGTGAGATACTGGATTTTTCCAGTATCTCATTTCCATGAGCTGTAAGCTGTAATCATCAAGATTAAAACAAAAAAGGCTTGAAATATTTCACTTTATGTGTAATGAATCTAGAACATATGAAAGTTCCACTTTTTTAATTAAATTACAGAATACATGATATTCAAATTTTTTGAGTTGCACCTGTAGATACGTCACCTGAGGTGTGATCTGGCTGACGGTAGAACGGTTTTTACTAGTCAGATTAATTAGCATGCACAGATGACTGGCAACCTTTTCAGAATCAGGAACACGCAGGTATGTGGAAACTGAGGGAAAAACCTGGTATATGCTACAGTAAAAAATTTATAACCAACTAACTCCCACCTTGTGCCCCGAGTTCCCTGGGATAGACTCCAGGCTCCCCACGACCCTGTATAGCGGTACAGAAAATGGATGGATGGACAGATTTCTATTACTAAACGTCAAGAATTGGAGCTAATAATGCTGCACATATTCCAAGCACTAAACCTCACTGTGCTGAACATGGAGTGAAACACGGACAAATCTTGTAGTGTAGTGTCACTCATCCACACCTCAGCGCTGTTGCTCATTACCGGTTGTTTTCAAAAGGATTCACTGCTGGTAGTGAATCCAGAAAGAGAGCAATCTGTCACAGGCCAAAGCTAATTAAGCTAATCGAAAAGAACCTCCATGTTGTCCATTTATGGTGCGGTAGCTTCTACAATGTCAAGAAGAGAAGAACACCAGAGGACAAAGAGAAGAACAACAGGGGGAAAAAAGGCTAAACGTAGTTTCACACTGAGGCTATGGATTGAACTGGCCCTTTAACAGTTGTCTTAGGAAATGAGTCGTCATTCTGCGAGTCTCTGGCTGCCCTCCTACCACCTCATTCTTCTTCTCTCACCCGGTTCTCTCTCTGTCTCTCTCTCTCCCTCTCTGTCTCTCTCTCTCACTCCCTGAGGGAACACCGCCACATCCCTCAAATGTTCATGTGGACGGTCATCAAGCATGCCTGTCTTATCAGATCAAAGTTCACAGAGTGAAAGTGCAATCATGCAGGCATCCACGCAGCGGTGGAGAGAAGAAACAAAAACAACTAACAAACAGATCCAGTTAGGCTATGCAAGGGCTCAGGAACACGCGTCTTCTCCTCAGGAATTTAGCTCGCACATGAACTACAGCTTACACCCTTCATGTTTTCTAGGCTTACATTAAAAATAAACAACCATAAAACCTATGTAGCAATAGGTCTGATTCATAAATGTTAATGCTGGACTAGGAGAACAGTCAAGAAAAAGGACATAATTAATTCAAGAATGTTTACCATTCTTAAAATGTAGAGGCGGCACTGATCCGATACTCAGTATCGGTATGGGGCCCATAGTAGCAAAAAAAAAAAAATGGAGGATCAGATATTGGAGAAAAACATATGAGATATTGGATCCTGTAACAAACGGCAAAGACTGGAATTGGAAAAGATTTTTTTTTTTTTTTTTGGGAACTTGGAGATTTGACTTTTTTTATTTTGTTAGTATTTCTTTTTATTATATTTATACTTTATTATACATGGTGTCTGAAAAGTCAGAAACCAACATGAATATGCTGAGCAAATATATCGATACAAATATGTTGAGCAAAATCCGCAAAAACAAGATACAGCGGCTGAGAAAATCTGTAGAGCATAAAGGGTGAACATGTAGCTCATATGTTGTAAATAATTAAACAAAATTAAGTATATGTAGTTTTACTTTCATTGGTTATTCACTTTTTAGACACCCTGTATTTATTATATTTACAATGCAAGTGATTTTTGTACAGGATTTCAGGGAGGGTTTTTCTTTTGTGATCGTTACGGCCAAAAGTTTGATTTTGCTGTGGCATTTTTCAAAATTTGCTACTTGACTAGCTTTGAGGTTTTTTTTTTGCAATTGCACAAAATTGTTTGGCATGGTCTTTCACAGTGATGTTTGTTGGTAGATTAAAATTTTTTTGGGTGTACTCATGTTCGATGCACACGAATCGAAGAGGTCTTTGGCTGAATGCACTGTGTGATGACATCACATGACGCGTCTTGGCCCAAATCTGCAGAAAATCTGCCGTAATTTTGAAAAATTGCAAGCTCCTCCAAATGCTGGGAAGTTTGCGTGATTTTGTGTTCATTTCTGTGATCGAAAAATTGTGAAATCCTGGAGGGACTGTACAGAGTTTAACTGTGAAGTGTGAAGTGGTCCAGTCAAAAAAAAAAAAAAAAAAATCTAAATAAATAAATTTAAAGGGTAGTAGTAAGAAAACAATCAGTATTGATATCAATGTATCAGTATCCAAAACAATCTATCAATATTGGCCAATACTCAAGGTTTCAGTATCAGGATCAGAAAAGTGGTACCATGCCATCTCTACTTAAAGTGTAACTGGTCCAAAGGCATTTCTCAGTCATACTGACTGAAGACAAAACATAATTTTGTGCAGCACGGGGGTGACGGCATTGACGAGACCAGCTCTATGACCTCCTGAATGGAGAGCTGTTGAAGCAGACAAGTGATGCTTGATGAACTTCATTCAAAATCTATTTAAGCACAGCTAACTGGCAAGGACGGGCTTTCCAATTCATCTACCCACCAGTGAGAGAAAACAAGTAAAAAAAACCAAAAACAAATCAATGTTTCTCTTTAAGACACCAGAAAGTTAGTACTCTAGGAGCTCAGTCCTCTAAAGATGACTTCAACCTTGCATCCCAAATCAACGAACTAAAAACAAACAAACAAATAAATAAATAATTTAGTAATTTCTGTCTTTTAGTGCGTTTATATCAGTCCTAATAGTATCCATGTCTGGTTCAAGTGAGAAATGCAGGGCCATCCTTCACTCTTTTTTTTTTACCTAGATACTTCACAAAATCATTTATCCAAACTTGTACATCCTTTTATAATCCATTTTCATTGGGTGTACAAAGAACTAAGCTGAGATCTTCCATTGTGTTGAGCATGAAGAAAGAGCCAAATAAATTTTGGTTTGCAATGCTGGCTGCAAGCATGACATTAGCCTTTGCACCGGCTTCTTGCTATTAGTGCTTGGCAAAGCTACAGGATGCATACCGTTAACCAGATTTAGTCAGTGGTTCTGTTTCCCGTCTGACCTTTCCTGTTTAAAGTGTTGCTCCCAGGTTATTAAAGTTCAATCAGTGCTTGATTAAACATCAACACGCGCTCAAACATCATAAGTGTCTGAGAACTTTATTACCGCCATGTGGTTTCTGACATTTCTTCGAATGTAATTTGCAGCCATGATTCACAGAGAGATTTGAACCAAAGCTATTATCTATGCTACACCTCAAACCAATACTCAAAGCAAAGGAAGGGAATAAATTTGTCATTTTATCACCACACAGCTGTTAGGACTGTATAGCAAGTTGATCAGACCAGATTTTCCTCTCTATATTAACTGGAGGAGCACTTGATTATATCTCTCGCCCCTGCTCTCGCTCTCTCCCAGGCTGTTGCAGGTGTCCCCACAGACTGGAGCTGTAATGATGTCTCCAGGGCACCATGAGTGAACCGTGTCTCCAGAGTCTCTATAAATCAGCCAACTTAAACCAAGCCTGGAGGGAATGCTTGATTAAAACTTCTGCTGCTCTGCGAGCTTTATTTCACTTTATTTTGTTATTCAAATTCTCTCCATTCCCGGCATTCTGCTACAGTTTTCTCATTAACTGGTCCAAAACGTAGTTGGCTGGTGGTTTCTATCACATCCAGCACTGTCCTGAACAAAACCTAGGGCTGACGTATATACTTCCTTTTCATGCGGACATTATGCTTGAACTTAATGAAGATTCTCACCTTTGTCGTTTGGGTCTTCTTTTCTCTCTCAGGTTCATGTTAATGCAAGAATATTCTGCTTCTTAGAGATCACATCTTTAAGGGTTAAAGGAAAGCGGTGCTCATTCTCCTTTGCTGAATTACAGCTTACGCGTCTTAGGCTACTCTACTATTAAATGAACTTAAGTTTGACTTGTTTCTGTCTTAAAATTGTAGGTTCATGCACAGAGTCACTACCAACCAAGCGTTTAAGCAAAAATGAAACACACGGACCCCTAAAAAATGTCTTTTTTTATATGGTTTCACAGTGCACCATACAGAACAACAAACAGCCATTAAATTTGTTGCATAAAAACATGAAGCATTCAACCGATCATGTGACAGCAGTGCAATGCATAAAATCAGACAGATACAAGTAAAGAGCTTGAGTTAATGTTCATATCAAACATCAGAATGGGGGAAATTGACAGTGGAATGGTTGTTGGTGTCAGACGGACTAGTTTCAGTATTTCATAAACTGCTGATCTGGGATTTTCACACCCGAATATCCAGTAAGCAGCAGGCTTCCGCAGATGGAAATGCCTTGTCGATGAGAGAGGTCGGAGAGGAATGTTCGGACTGGTTTGAGTTGGCCGGAAGTCTACTGTAACTCAAATAACCACTCTGGCCGTGGTAAGCAGAAAAGCATCTCAGAATGCACAACACGAATGAAATGAAATGAAAAACCTTGAGCAGAAGACCACACTGCGTTCCACTCTTGTCCTCCAAGAACAGGGAATCTGAGGTTACGGAGGGCAGAGGTTCACCAAAACTGGACAGTTAGAGAGTGTGAAAACCGTCACCTGGTCTTTTTCCAGTCAACTGCCCAGTTTCAGTTTTTGTCTGAAACCGTATGTCAAAGAAGCACTTGATATTTTCTAAAAACACCTGCAAGCAGGAGGTCCTTTTGACAGTATGAGGCCAACTGGCATCTATTTTTCATTACAAAGCAGATGGTGCCAAATAATCCTTCTTTCATTGAATCAGTCAAAAGATTTTGACACACATTTCATGAGTTCTTAAAAATGTCTAGTGGTGATATTATTTGATATAAATTTAAGCCTTTGTAAACTGTAGTGGCTTCTTTAAAACTGAAGGGATTCTGAATAAATAAACAAACAAACAAACAAACAAATAAATAAATAACATAATACAATACAGAAAAGTGAATCAATAAAATTATTACATTTGTACAGACCAGTTTTCAGATTTAAATCAAATCAACATTGTGAAAGGTCAGTTTCCGCAGAATAATCAGCTTTAAATCTACTGCGGCTCACTAAAAACAAAGAAAGAAAAAAAAAAAAACACCCTTACAATGCCCCGAAATCATTGCTTCACTAAAATCAGCGTCAGGAATTCCAAACTGTATATTCTTCTAATTCACGAAAAACCCTTTCGTGCATTATGCCACAGAAAGCAGTTTGTGGGTGGGATGAATAGTGAAGTGGAACAAATGATTGCGAAAGAGAAAGTGGGTCAAAAGCCCATGGCTGCCCAGTCCTCACTACTGCACTGCAGCAACAAAGCAGCAGGCTCCTCCTCCACTACTCTACTTACACAATTTTTAATGTGAAAACGCAGTGGTGTATATGCTGCATCATGCCGCTGGGCTGTAATTTCCCAGCCTCGCTTTCGTAAGCAACCTGTCCAGATGAATTTCTCTGACTGGCACAGCTAAAGGAATTTGCAAAGAGGTTCTGTGGATAGTGAGGCACTAGAAAACACTGAGAAACGCAAGTAAAGGAGGAACTGTTTCTCAGTCGAGTTAAAGTGCTGGATTACTGCCTGTTCAAATAAGCAATTGGTTCAAACCAGAGAAGTGTGCAGAGTCTCCGCTTATTAATCAATTTATCATCTCCACTATGAAAGAAAGTCATACAGAGAAGCCAAGAACAGAAAAAGAAAGTGAGAAGGGTTGCCACATCCATCACTGTAATACCTCTTTGCACTTCTTGAGGTGCAAGAAAGAACTCCCACAGGATTTTGGTATTTATGTAGCTGTAAAGCCTTATGTGCAGTGCAGAGGTTCCCAACCCTGGTCCTGGTGTACCCCGTCCTGCACATTTGAATGTTTTCATCACTCACAATACACCTGATTTACTAACCCCATTTCCGGAAAAGTTGGGTTTTTTTCTAAAATGCAATAAAAACAAAAATCTGTGATTGCTCAAGTCTCTTGAAACTTTAATATAACTGACAAAAGTACAATGAAAAGATATTCACTGTTTTCACTGACCAACGTAATTTTTGTAAATATAAACAAATTTAGAATTTGATGCCTTCAACACACTCAAAAAAAAGTTGGGACAGAGGCAAAATAAGACTGAAAAGTCTATAGCATATTCAAGTAACACCATTTTGGAGGATCAGGTTAATTGATAACAGGGAGGGCATCAGGATTGGGCATAAAAGGAGCATCTACCAAAAGCTCAGTCCAAACTTTGTGAGAAAAAAATGACTAAAACGTTGGCGATTGCACCAAAAGCCAACTCATAATCTGCTTCTAATATATATATATATATATATATATATATATATATATATATATATATATATATATATATATATATATATATATATATATATTTTTTTTTTTTACAATGTAAATGACATAACTTGCACATGACATGTTGCGTATGGCTAGCCATGTCCCCTTCCAATACTATCGTCAATCGGCGATCATTAGAGGGCACAATAGAATGAAGGCACATTATACACAATCTCACAAGCCTAGTTAACCAGCTAGCCAAATCAGTATTAGTTGTATCTACACAAATATACAGTACAGGTTGTATAGTAGTAGCCAGAGATAACAGTAACCGCAAGTCGATAACTAACCATACTGTTCTGATACATCGCCTCCTGTGTTTTGGAGAATAAATGGGCACTCGGTTCATCATATTCATAGTTGCATAGTTTTTGTGGTTTAAAATGACATTCAGGGGTAATTTAAATGACTAAATGCTGCTAGACACTCGCCCACTCGGTGCTTACTTTAATCCAAACTATGACTGATTATAAATCAGCATGAAACACATCAATACTGTCTAACAGATCATAAACAATAAAGATAACTGAAGGGCCTCAGTTGAGGCATTCGACTCCTAAAATTCCCCTCAATCGATCTGCCACAAATGACTTAGCAAGCAGTTAACTAGCTGGTCTACTATGATGCAGTCTATTACACCAATTTCTGGGAATGCTAGCATGCATTCTAGCTAGGCACGCACACGCACTCACTCACTCACTCACATATGGCTATAATCAAGTCACAGTCTATATATGGACTGCAGAGGTGATTATTCATGGAGACATACAGGATTTTGGGGAGTTTTTCTGTGATTGCTGCGGCCAAAAATGCGTGATTTTGCGGCGGCTTTTTTCAAAATTTGTGATGCAGTTCGTGGAGTTTTTTGTGCTTTTTTGCAGAAAGCTACTTGAATTGGCGAAACTGCAATTACACGAAATTGTTTTGCATGGTCTTTCACAGTGATGTTTGTTGGTAAATGAGACCTCTTAGCTGTACTCATGTTCGACGCACGTGAATCAATGAGGGCTTTGGCTGAATATGCGTTGTGATGTCACGATGTGTCTTGGCTCAGATCTGCGGAAAATCTGTGTCAATTTTAAAAATTTGCAAGCGCCTCCAAATATTGTGGAGTTTCCTTGATTTTGTGTCCTTTCTGCTATCGCAAAATTACAAAATCCTGGAGGGACTGACTTGGTATTACTGTATGACATGAGCATACTGACTGACAGTTACCTGATGTACCATAATACTAATGGAGGGTGATGTATACTATATCATGTCATGACCCTTAAAGACAATGAACCATGACAGATTCAGGTTTTGCAGTGGTCTGCCCCGAAATAGTTCGTGTAAATCTTTAAAACTAGTGAAGTATTTAACAAAGACACAAGAGTCTAAAATTCACTGACGTCTTACTGTAAAAGTTAGTGTAATAATCTCATAAAAACAAAATATGTATCGTTTCATAACTTTTCCTCATATACTGATTAAAAGCCAGTTCTACACAATAATCACGTGGTTAACGCTTGAAAAATACCATGACTACTTCTGTGTTCCATTCTTGGTCAGCATACCAAGTGGTTTAGGGCAGGATATGCATGACATTCTTTCTAAATGACTTGTTTTGGACAGGAAGGAAGCTTGTGTAGAGCTCAAAAGTAAAAAAAATAAAAAAATAAAAATAATAATAATAATAAATAAATAAATAAAAACTACTTTTCAGAGAGAACTGTTATTCCATGTTAGGAATATGTTTATGTAATGTAACTTAACTGCAGTTAAACGCTGTCCAACAAGAACAGGTAAAAGTAAATATGTATTGTAAGATAATATTGTAAATGGTAGTCAAAAGGGACTTATCAGGACAGAAATTTCACATATTTATATTTAATAGGCCAACTATCAGTTTTCGCCTCCAAGTTTGCCACAACCTTCAAACATTTGTCTCGGTTGAAACAAATGTATTGGAACTTAAGGTTAAGTCTCATTAAAACTTCTAGAGACAAAGCCCCTCTCTGACATTATCCTCCACTACACCTTAGAGAATGCAGTTAAAAACTTTTGGCACCCGGTGGGTGGAGGACTGACTCACTAGTGCCTACATTAGAAAAACCAACATCCGGACAAAAACAAAAACAACAAAAAAAAAAACCCACCACTGTGCTTTCATATCCTTCTGTGCAAACCAGGTACGACAGCGACACACAAACGGCATGCAAAATTGGGTTCCTTTTATGGCTTTTTAAACAGCGTAATAAGGTTGTTTCCATTCAAATGGATGTGTTTCGCGGTCAGATCACATTGCTTGCTTTATTAGTTTGTGAAATGTTTGTGCTTATATCCTGCTGAACTTTTCTGCTAAATAGCGCTTGTGTTCTCACTGTAACCACATGAAGATCTACACTTGATTGACCCCATTTACATCAGATCTTAAGGCTTTACTCCCATAATCACTTAAGACAAGTAATAATCTGTTCAGAAAACATCTGTCTCATGCAATGCCTACAATTAAATCAGCTCTGACTGGTGACTGTGCTTTGGAATTGTTACACAAGTCTTAGGGGTGTAACGATACTACGTATCATATTGGATACGAGTCTCTCGATGCACTACATCTGGGTAGTGGGAAGAATGCATCCAACAGACTGCATAATAAAGCAGGCTATTTATCATAAAATACAGCTTATATTACGTGAGGTGGAATAGACATTTTAAATTTAAGGGTGGCACACTTCCACCTCAGAAACAGTAGCTTCCTCTTTATCAGGAATCAGGAGAGGCTACAAGAGTTAAAAAATAAATAAATAAATAAATGCTTCTCCTAGCATACTAGCATTCTAGTGTACTAGGCTGAGAAAAACATCAATGGCTATGCAGCAGCAGGCAGGAGCGAAAAGATTTCCGATAATCTTTAAGGTCGAGGGTATGGGAGCACTTCCGTTTCCCGGTAATTTACTATGCTGACAGCCAGCAAGTGGTGGACTGAAACATTAGTGTCCCGAATTCTCGAAATATGTGTACAATACACCAAACATAGGATGCACACACACACACATGCTCTGCTGAATTCAGGCAGCCTTTCCTCGCTGATTCAATCCAGGCTGTAGAGGCAAAATAATTCACTGTAGAAATTGGGAAGTACATATTCAGTAGTGGTGAACAATGGATAAAAAAAACAAAAACAAACAAAACAAAAAAAAAACCCACCACATTGATGGCTACAGAGAGTTACATGACTCTAAGAGCACAACTATCTAATAGCACAATAAGAAAAACTATGTGAAAGCTGTCATGTGGACCAGGAAGCGCACCGTTGGTCCGAACCCGAGACTTCCCGTAGGAAGTGGTCTGAGTTCGGTTGCACTGGAACTGAGCCACGATTCTTGTGAATGTGAACGCAGCTCGTACTCGAGGCCACACTTGTTCAGGAAGTAAAGTAAGCTGCGCATGTGTATTAGCCGATGACGAAATACATTGCAATACATTGTCCCTCATTTACTCTGGAAAACCCATCAGATTTCACTTTGTAACATATTCAGTGAACCTATTATTATTATTCATTTTTGCAGGTAACCAGAGAGGAACAGGTTTCCGTACAGGGAAGTCTAGTTTTCAGAACACCATATAGTCAAAATGTCGGAGGAACTCCAGAGAAACTCCCCATACTCTCATGGATAGGGTTATGAAATTGGAAAGCGATACACACTCCAAATGCCAGGATACAGATAGCTCTGGGTTTACATTTGCTGTTGAGACGTGCTGGTCGGTAGAGAAGAGCTACAGATTTCTTTAGTGGACATTGCTGGTCAATTTACGGCATTAGTACAGCCAGGTTTATGGACTGACAGCTTCATAAATAAAGGATATTTTTCTGCACAACATTCACTGGCAGTCAAGCTATTGAGAGACGAGAAGACGGAGAGCAGATCTGAGCACAGGTCACAACCTTGAGGGAACTTCCAAGAGCTTCATCTCCTCCCTCTCAAGGCGTTTAATATCCAATTCCTTTTGAGTGCATCTAGCTCACCTTGTGTCAAAAAATCAGTACTGGACTGAAACCATCAAACTCATACTTGACTAACACATGAAGTTTCTTCTGGGGAAGTTCATCGGTTCTATTCTGCATGAAGCACACTAGTGAGTGTTTACAAAGAGAAAGTGATCATATGGTATACAGACTAAATTGAAGTTGGCAGATTTCATATGGATCATGAATAAGAAAACATTACTGTGGGTAAATAAATAAAAACAAATCAGAAAACCTGAGCTCCATGATGAAATTGTAGCATTTCCCCCTAAAGCTCCCATATAAAAAAGTATATTTCACAAGAGAAGCAAACACTAGACTGGAATCACTACTACTGGAAAATCTACTCGAGACGTTTTCAGGACAATTCTGTGAAAATTGCGTTTGATCAGTCAACGGTCTGCACTATTTCTAGATGCACTATTTTAGTCCCTGTTAAGTACACATGGTACCTCGGCAAGAAGGCGAACCAAATTCAGCAAGGGTATTTATTTATGGTGTGAGACAGAAGGTAGCGGAAACGCCAGCAAAATGCACAATTACAGGTAATTTACCAACAATGCAGTGTAAAAGCACTATGATACATTGATAGAAATAGGAAGTACAAACAGCCATCATTGGTTCGTTAAAACTGTAATCATACTCTCCAGCTCCATGTGTGCTTAGATATTAAATGACTCCTATATTTAGACCCATTTGAACATATACACTTTGTTATGGATGACATTATTGATTAAGATTTGGTAATAAAATATGGCCAAACTAAAATCCCAGGTCCCCTGAGCAGAAACAAATTTGCTCAGTCAAAGTAAAAGTCTCTAGCAATCTAATTTTTATACAAAGCCTAGAATTTGGTTGTTATGAAATGGTGAGACATCACTTACTTGTAGGCTGTTACAAACACCCCCAGTGCATTACAGTACACCACTACCATTACAGTACCCCAGTACACCACTGGCATCTCTGATTGTAATATTGTCACTGCGACATATTACTAAAAGGTACATTATTCAAAAAGCACTCTAAAAACAATTTTGCAATGCATAACATAAGCCAAACCAGCCCCAGATGTCCTTGAATGTTCTGTAAAACTGCTTCATTCGTATATTTATATCATCGAAAGTAAAGTCACAATTTTGTCAAAACCTTGCACCCTTAGATTTAAGAATGTCGCAAAAAATGTTCACCAATGTATTGCAAGCCATCACCATCACAGCAAGCAGCAATATAATTAAATACCTTATTATTGCAATATTGGCTGTCGCAACTACAAGTATAGCTGCACTTTGCCATTATTTGTTTTACTGTGTTCTGCGTTTATTCTGAACAGCCTCAGAGGTCCTCGGGCATTACGTTTTAAGCAATATGAATATCAATTGAATGGCAGTTCTGAGAAATAAAACTTTTCTATTATGACCACTGGCAAGCAGACGTTGTAGACTACAAAACATTCCAAATATGTGAAACAGCTTGAAGAACTCTCACTTACATTACAATGGTCATAGCTATAGCATGAGCAGATAAGCTACAGAGTGCAGTTGTAATTCACACATAGCCAGTGCAGCTAGCTTCAAACAGATGCAAAGGTTTTATTTTTGTATAAGTACATCAAAAAGCCTACTGTATATCAATGCAACAAAACCAAAATATCAAAACTATCAAAGGAACCCAACAACTATTCCAAAACAGACAGTTCCGTGCAGCCTGTAAACAGATCAGTAAATGGTGCCACAAGGACATACAGACAGTGAGCGCAATGATAGAACAAGACGGGAAGTGAAATATATATACATATATATATATATATATATATATATATATATATATATATATATATATATATATATATATATATATATATATATATATATATATATATATATATATATACATACACACACACACATACACACACACACGTATATATATATATATATATATATATATATATATATATATATATATATGTACACACACATATATATGTATATACATACACACACACACGCATATATATGTACATACATACACACACACATATATATATATGTACATACATACACACACACACACGCATATATATGTACATACATACACACACACACACACACACACACACACACACACACACACACACACACACACACACACACACAGTGCCCTCCACTAATATTGGCACCCTTTTTAAATATGAGCAAAGGTGGCTGTGAAAAATTGTCTTTATTGTGTAACCTTTTGATCTTTTGTTCAAAAAAATTCACAACAATACTCTCATGGATATCAAACAATTGCGAACACAACACAGGCTTATCCAAAAAATATATATTTGTTAGGCTTACTTCTTTAGATACTATCTTGGCTTTTCTGGCAAAAATAAATTATAAACATGTTACTTTCATGCCACTGAATAGATGCGATGTACCCCATTTTTTACCACTATTGAACATTAAACAGAAATATGAATGTATGTTTTATGTGCTTCAATCTTACTGGGGGTCAAAACTTTATCATTTTATTTATCCCGAGTGGCATGACATATAAGCATTTACCCTATGGTAGAGAAATCACAAGTTCAAATCCTGATGATGCCACAGCCACCTGTAGCTGGGAGCCAAGGGAACAAAATTGACCAAGCACCACTCACTGCATACTAAAAGTTCATGGGGTGGAATCTGACCTGGACCTGATCTGATCTAGTTCCCCCTACCTGGGCAAAAGTCCAGGGGTGGAGGCAATTCAGTGTGTTTCAGGCTGGATAAGTGTGTTGCTTCGTGTTGTACAGTGTCCAGCTCCACCCCCTGGACTTTTGATTCAGCAGAGAGAATTATCTCCAATTGGCCATGCTCTCTGGATGGGAGGTATGGCATAATCTCTCTCTCCTGTCAATCACACTGACACTAGCCAATCACAGCATCTCCCACCTCCAAAAACATGCCAGTAGGTAGACTGGCTATGCTATTTTGCCCCTGAATGTGAATGAGAGAGAGAGCAAGAGAGAGAGAGAGAGTGTGTGTGTGTGTGTGTGTGTGTGTGTGTGTGCTCATGGTGCCCCACGATGGACTGGCGTCCCATCCAGGGGGTATTCCTGGCCAGTGTTGCTGGGATTGGCTCCAGATCCACCATAATCCCAACCAGGATAAAGCAGTTACTGAAGATTAATGAATGAAAATGAATGCATGCCAGTATGTGACACTGCAGGTTCTCCAGTTTGTTTTAATATATTGCAAGGGAATGTGTAGCAATGTCATTTCAATACAATATTTTGTATACTATAAAATTATCATCCCATTTTATGTTAGTGTAATAAAGCTTCCGTATCCAACCATCACAAATCGATCACTTGCCTGAACAATAAAATGAACCACCTACCAATCACTAACCAACCACTGCTATAATGTGAATTAAATGGCTATTGCAACCATCTCCATTTTTTACCAAAATTGGCTAACACTACATTAGAGGAGACCCTGAGAGCATCACAAACAGCAACTGGACTGTATTAATTCAGCTATTCACCGACAATTGCGATCATCATCTCAGTAAAAGCCCCATTAATTTAGAGAGCAGGGAAAAGGCTGCCTGCACCTTCCTGAAAGAGTAGCTACTTCCTACAGCTTTGAATTAATTCCAGCAGGTACTGCAAGACAGCTGCACAAAAGAAGGGAGTGAGCTAGACAGCAGAAAATATGAGCAAAAAAAAAAAAAAAAAAAAAAAAAGAGTAGGAACAGATGTGTCCACAACTAGGGAGTGTAAATTATTTCTTGGCAGCACTGCACATCATCGGGTTCCTTAAAATCTGATTTAAAGGGGGGAAAAAAGAAAAGGAAAAAAAAAAAAGAAAAAAAAAGACACTTCTAGAGAAAGACAGAATCAACAGAAAACCAAAAGATGCCACGTTGGACTGACTGAGGAGGTCTGGCTCTACAGTACGCACTGCAAAGCTGGGACTTCATCCAATTACGGCTATTGCCAGGCACGGAGGTTTGTTGGTTTCTCCATCCCTCCCCTCTCTCTCCCGGATTATAAAGCATCTCCCCTCTGTATCTTTTTATGAGGTAGCTACTAGCCACATATGCTGAACAGCTGCTTCTATAAACACAGGATTCAGTAGTTTCTCATTCAGTTATATATAAACCACCTTACATCATCTCATTTGAAAAAAAGGGAAATAACAGGTTTGCTGTGACTTGTAATCTGCTACCTGCTGCCTGAAATTAGTGCAGATTAAATTATTGCTGAAAATACTTTATTTGAATGAATTTTCCCCATGTGGCTTTATGAGATTGGAATGCACTTAGGATGGCTGTGCACCTTTTCTGAGTACATTATAGCGACGACCTTGATCGGAGTAGGAAACAGTGCAAGGGTCAGGAGCTCAGTTGTGTGTGATGGATGAGCTCATGCTGGGATATTGCTCAAACTAAGCCAAAGCTAATGATCAGAGACACTTCATGCTGTCCTGGAGATGGACACACATCACCATGGTGACTCGGACACAGATCACCAGGCTATGTGCTGGGACATGATTATGTAATCAAGATGCATATGGACTCACAAAACCACGCACATACATCCTGACTCACTTACGAATTCGCATTCAGCTGAACAATCCACGGTCAGGTCCATAAATATTTGGACACTGACAGTTATTGTTATTTTAGCAGTCTGTCGTACCACAGTGTATTGGAGTTGAAATTAAATAATGACCATGAGCTCAATGTGCAGCTTTAATTTGAAAGCATCTATAAGCAAATCAGGTGAACGCTGTAGGAATTACAGCACTTTTTATATGTGGTCGCCCATTTAAAATGACCAAACGTAATTGGACAATTGGCCGTTCAGATGTTCCTTAGCAGGTGTTTGTTATTCCCTCATTTTTTTCACTTACAAATAAGCAGATAAAAGGTCTAGATTTGATTTGCATTTGGTATCTGCAGCTCTTAACTATCAATATGGAGTCCAAACAGCTGTCATTGCCAGTGCAGTCAGCCATCATTAGGCTGAACAATACGTTCTTTAAAAAAAAAAAAAAAAAAAAACACTGGTGAGCTCAGGAACACCTAAATGCCCAGAGGACCACGGAAAACAACTGTGGTGGATGACCGAAGAATTATTTCCCCTCCCTATTGGAGAAAACCTCCTTCCCAACAGCTGGCCACCTCAAGAACACACTCCAGGAGGTAGGCCTATCTACGTCAAAGTCAACAATCAAGAGGAAATACAGAGGTTTTACTACAAGATGTAAACCATTGGCAAGCCTAAAAAAATAGGAAGACGACATAAGAGTTTGCCGAAAACATTGCCAAAAAAAAAAAAAAAAAAAGTTTGTTCAGTTCTGGAACAATACCCTAAGGACAGACGAGACAAAGATCGCCTTGTACCAGAATGATGAGAAGAGTATGGAGAAAGGAAAGAACCGCTCATGATCAAAAGAACACCACCTCATCTTGTGGTGTGGGCATGTGTGGCTGCCACTGGTTCCCTTGTATTTATTGATGCGACTGCTGACAAAAGCAGCAGGATGAATTCTGACATGGCTATATTATCTGCTCACATTCAGCCAAATGCTTCAAAACTCATAAAAAGTGCTGTGACAAAAAAAAGTGCTATAATTCCTACACTGTTCACCTGATTTGGATGGAAATACCCCCAGATTAAAGCTGAAAGTCTGCTTTGAACTCATTCATGATTTCATTTCAACTCCAATATAATGTGGTAAGACAGCTAAGACAATGTCCACATATTTAGGTATCTAACTGTACAGGTGCATCTCATTAAATTAGAATGTTGTGGAAAAGTTCATTTATTTCAGTAATTCAACTCAAATTGTGAAACTCGTGTATTAAATAAATTCAATGCACACAGACCGAAGTAGTTTAAGTCTTTGGTTCTTTTAATTGTGATGATTTTGGCTCACATTTAACAAAAACCCACCAATTCACTATCTCAACAAATTAGAATATGGTGACATGCCAATCAGCCAATCAACTCAAAACACCTGCAAAGGTTTCCTGAGCCTTCAAAATGGTCTCTCAGTTTGGTTCACTAGGTAAGCCACAAACATTCATTGCCAAAGAAGCTGGCTGTTCACAGAGTGCTGTATCCAAGCATGTTAACAGAAAGTTGAGTGGAAGGAAAAAGTGTGGAAGAAAAAGATGCACAACCAACCGAGAGAACCGCAGCCTTATGAGGATTGTCAAGCAAAATCGATTCAAGAATTTGAGTGAACTTCACAAGGAATGGACTGAGGCTGGGGTCAAGGCATCAAGAGCCACCACACACAGACGTGTCAAGGAATTTGGCTACAGTTGTCGTATTCTTCTTGTTAAGCCACTCCTGAACCACAGACAAGGTCAGAGGCGTCTTACCTGGGCTAAGGAGAAGAAGAACTGGACTGTTGCCCAGTGGTCCAAAGTCCTCTTTTCAGATGAGAGCAAGTTTTGTATTTCATTTGGAAACCAAGGTCCTAGAGTCTGGAGGAAGGGTGGAGAAGCTCATAGCCCAAGTTGCTTGAAGTCCAGTGTTAAGTTTCCACAGTCTGTGATGATTTGGGGTGCAATGTCATCTGCTGGTGTTGGTCCATTGTGTTTTTTGAAAACCAAAGTCACTGCACCCGTTTACCAAGAAATTTTGGAGCACTTCATGCTTCCTTCTGCTGACCAGCTTTTTGAAGATGCTGATTTCACTTTCCAGCAGTATTTGGCACCTGCCCACACTGCCAAAAGCACCAAAAGTTGGTTAAATGACCATGG
The DNA here is from genome assembly GCA_023630585.1 of Cranoglanis bouderius. Taxonomy (NCBI): domain Eukaryota; kingdom Metazoa; phylum Chordata; class Actinopteri; order Siluriformes; family Cranoglanididae; genus Cranoglanis; species Cranoglanis bouderius. Next base: position 13,698,573 of record CM042537.1, read on the forward strand.
TGTTGGTGTGCTTGACTGGCCAGCAAACTCACCAGACCTGAACCCCATAGAGAATCTATGGGGTATTGTCAAGAGGAAAATGAGAAACAAGAAACCAAAAAATGCAGATCAGCTGAAGGCCACTGTCAAAGAAACCTGGGCTTCCATACCACCTCAGCAGTGCCACAAACTGATCACCTCCATGCCATGCCAAATTGAGGCAGTAATTAAAGCAAAAGGAGCCCCTACCAAGTATTGAGTACATGTACAGTAAATGAACATACTTTCCAGAAGGCCAACAATTCACTAAAAATGTTTTTTTTTATTGGTCTTATGAAGTATTCTAATTTGTTGAGATAGTGAATTGGTGGGTTTTTGTTAAATGTGAGCCAAAATCATCACAATTAAAAGAACCAAAGACTTAAACTACTTCAGTCTGTGTGCACTGAATTTATTTAATACATAAGTTTCACAATTTGAGTTGAATTACTGAAATAAATGAACTTTTCCACAACATTCTAATTTATTGAGATGCACCTGTATATTCATCTAGTTAGCATTAATAAACAAAATTATTACATTCAGACCAAAAGGCATTCAAATATAATGATTTTTACGACGTTCCAGGCTTGTTCTCTCTAGCACCACATGGTCCTGAACACACTAGATGGTGTGGTGTTGCAAATGGAATATCAACCTGAAAACCCAGGCATTCGTGTTCCAGCCAATCATGCCAAGTATGGCACAGTTTTATTGATACTAGAGGCAGATTGTGGAAGGCCTTCAACGATTTGAGTGTCCTTGATTTTTTTTTTTTGCCAGGGCTTATCTCCTGTGCATACTACCCTTTGAAGAGAGTCTTCATCATTAGAATTTCTGTGCGAAAAACTGATCAGACAAAGCACCTGATGCTCCTTCTGCATTCCTGCAATGGTGCTATGAGTCTCGTATAAAAAAAAAAACTGGGTGAAAACCAGAGCTTGAAATTCTCACTGGGTGTGACCAGACATAGTGAATGCGAACCGTTTTCTCTAGTTACCTCAACAACATGCCTCACCCTTGTCCTCTTCATCACCACCACTGTAATCGGTACCAGTCCTCATAATTCATCCTTTTATTAGTAAGGAGCCACTGAACAACCAAGCCGAGGGTTTAAGTGTAAAGATCATGGGGGATAATTTATTTTCTAGCTGTTCTCTTCCGAATCAAAACGTCCAACACCAATAGATCACCAAATCCCTACTCTCAAGCTTGTCAATTTTCTTATTTAGTCAAAATAAGCACATATGACCCTGAAGAGTGTGAAGCCTTATATTGTGTCCTTATAACATTTTCCTTTTGAGAACAAACCTCATTCTCGCAATCTCTGTCTCTTACCCTATTCTTCTCCACATTTATAATTAGCTTTGCCTGCGTCACACATAAGGCAACTGACCTCAACTTTGAGAGCAAAGGGAGGTTCTAGTTTGCCGAGAGAAAATAGAGATGATGTGTTTCCAGCTTTTCCTTTATATTTCATCACCTTCTTGACGTGCTGTGGATTTGGAGGAATTACACTGTCTCTGCCTGAGCGTAACATGCAATCAGACACACAGCCACCGAGACATTTTAGGCCAAGATTGTCTGAACACCACGCAGTATGCACACACCCCATTTTATTGTTGGAAAAATGTGGGTGTACTCAAGACATGCTTAAAATGAATAAAGAAAGAAAGAAAAAGAAAAATAACCCTAACTGACTACTGCCTTTATTGAAAGTGTACTGCTATATAGGATATTAAACATCGCTGTTATATTTCTTCATAATATGTTGCTACTTGTACCAGTAGTATGCAAAATATGATCTTAGAAAATATGAATTAGAGATAACTATTAAATAGGCATAGTGGTGGCCACTATGTTGGTAATAATAACAAAACAACCAGTTTTGTCTCAATTTGTAAACTTTTTAGTGCTTTTTTGGTGCTCGAGCAAAACTACAAAAGCAACTTGTATATTTAACCTACCTTAAACTGTGTTTGCATTTCCCAAATATTGGATGTGATTGGCTAAAATTTAACCCAATTACTTCACCAGTCAAGGTGAGGGAAAGGGCATCTCAACATTGTAAATTTTTTAGCTTGTAGCTAACTACACACAGTGATCTTACTACCCATGAAGTTATATCTAGCTATTTGTTATACAGCACATTTGTTTTTTTTTTTCCTCTATAAATTCCTCACAGATCACAAGCAATGTGACAAGATATATGATATATGGGTGGGAGAGCTTTGGGGCTACTCTTTCAATGTACACCTTTCTACCTAACTACCTAGATACACACCTCCAGTTCCAGTCTAAACTTCACTTCACTACTGCAACGTCAACTGTAGTGACCTAAGATCTCAAACAAATCCAACGAATAGTAGAACTAATTTCAGGCAAAGCTTTCAAAACCAAATACGGTAGGTTAAATTGATGTTTTTCATTCTGCTACAGGTGTTTTATTTCATAAAATACACTATATGGCCAAGGGTTTGTGGACACCTGACCAGTCATATGTGGTTCTTCCCCCAAACTGTTGCCACAAAGTTGGAAGCACACAACTGTACAGAATGTCTTTGCATGCTGTAGCGCTAAGCTTACTTCACTGGAACTAAGGAGCCGAAACCCGTTCCAGCATGACAACGCCCTTGTGCACAAAGCGAGCTCCATGAAGACATGGATTGCCAAAGTTGGAGTAGAAGTACTCAAGTGACCTGCACAGAGGGGTCTGAATATGGAATGGGATTTTCAAAAAGCACATAGGTGTGATGGTCAGGTGTCGACAAACCTTTGGCCATACAGTGTATTCGACTGCTTGGTGTATTTTGGCTGATTAATGTCAATCTGAATGAATCCTCCTGATCTACTAATATATATATATATATATATATATATATATATATATATATATATATATATATATATATATATATATATATATATCTCCCTGGAAAAGTACTGCAGGCAGTGAGTGTATAGACAGTCAGGCTACAGGAGCACCATAATGATGCATACTGTAATGAGTGGGTACTTACACTGCTGCTTAGCTCTTCAAGTTGAGGTTTTCTCTACACCGCCAATTGTCAAGGGGTTAATTAGGGGACCTGGCAAATTTACATTTCTAATCAAATGCCTTTAAGGGTACTACAGAGCTCCATTCATCCCTCCACTGCTGAGACTTATTGGCATTTGAGCTGGTTAGCGAGATGAGCTGATATCACATGTGGCTCAGACATGCCTTATGGTGTCATGTTTGTTTCTAACCTGAGCATGGCTTAAATGTTTTAAAAATTCAAACCAGAAAAACATTTGGTCTAAAATAAAGCTGGTCAGATGCTCACTGAAGCTACTAGATGATACTACAGAGCTCTGATCAAAGGGTTCTTTTAAAAAAGAACCCACTATGGCATTTCAGATACACCACGATGATACAATCATGGCAATTTCAGAGCCCAGTGTGTCACGTATCAAAGGCAACTTCAAACTGTTGCCTAAAACTATTTCCTAAAACTACTGCCAGCATCTGTCCTTTACAGCGCAGCACAAAATATGACTTAGACAAACTGACTAACCTGATATCAAGGAAATGATGGGAGTGATAACATTGGGGGCCTAATTTAGCCTGGCGTTTTATTCAGGGCACTCCTATGAATTAATTATACAGGAGAAAATCAAACTCAGTGCAGCTCAATAAAAGACTTGGAGAGGGCAAACACAGCCCCATAATGCTCTGTGGGAATACATGTCTGTTTTCTTTATACTTCTTAAACAAAAAGCAGACATTCATTTCTCAAGTCAGTTTCATTTCCTCACTTTCTCTCATCCAGTGCTGACTCTGTAAAGGAGGTTGGTTTCAGAACTTTCAGCCAGGTTTGTGGACGCATGTGCAACGTTATTAACATTTTGAACAATGAAAACAGATGTACAAACAAGACAATTATTTTACAGTGGTTACATCAGGCACAAAAGACCGAACTAACAGAAGCACCTTTGGACCTGCGCAATACAAACAGATTTCCTTGCTGCCAAGACTGATGTAACACACGTACACAGGTGTTGAAAGAGCACACACACACACACAAAACACAGGTACACCAAGCCAATCACAGATTAGCCTACCACAACTCCTGGTTGCCAAGTAAATTATACCCGTTTTCAATTACCGTTATTCCTTATTGGATATTAGCCATTTAGTACAGGAATTCGCTGAGTTTTTTGTGATCGTTGCGGCCAAAAATGCTTGATTCTGCTACGAGTTTTTTCAAATTTTGCGATGCAACTTGGAGTTTTTTTGTGGAAAACTACTTGAATTGGCGAAATTGCAATTGCACGAAATTGTTTTGCACGGTCTTTCGCAGTGATGTTTGATGGTGAATGAGACCTTTTAGCTATACTCATGTTCGTGGCACGTGAATCATAAAGGACTTTGGCTGAATGCGCGTTGTGATGACGTCACATGATGTACCTTGGCCCAAATCTGCGAAAAATCTGTGGTAATTTAGAAAAATTGCACGATCCCCCAAACATTGCGGAGTTTTCTTGATTTTGCATCCATGTCTGCAATCGCAAAATCACGAAATCCTGGAGGGACTGATTAGCACCACCAAAATGGCATGTCCAAGGCAACACGAGACTTTAATAGAGTCTTTTACATGTATTGTTAAAATGTACTTCTGTGTACATCCTATTATTGTATAATTACTGTTCACTTCCTGCACATTCACACGTTACTTTATTCTACACCCCAAACGTGCTGCTGTTATCCAAAAGGTGTGGGCTTCCTGTTACCTTGAAACTTTTATAAACCTTTGGTTATATAAAAATAAGACTATGCAACTTAACATTAACTGAAGCAGACACTAAACATGTCTTGGCTGATCAACTTCATTTAAAGTAAATGTATAAATGAGACTTTCGTCCTCCAAGTCATCGCAAACCACAAATCTGTGTACTTCGTATCTGCCACCTACTGTTTCTGAAGTGTGAATGTGTGTAAGCAAAGCCGAGAGGAAAGGCATTATCACCTTCACGAGTCTTTCCAACAGTTACACCTTCAGAAGTTACAGGATCAGGTGCTATTTTTAATCAGTCTTCTAACTCAGCGCCAATTTTGTTCCCACTCAGCTGTTGTGATGGAGGAAACAAATGTTTGACCACTGTCTACCTTGACCTTCACATTTTAGGTTGGACGCAACAGCCATGCATGGTTATAATGCTGAGCTGTTGAGCGTCATTTTTTTTTTTTTTTTTTTGTACTTATATTTGTATTATTGCAATTAGTTGAAATTATGAAATGAAAAGAAATAAGCTTAAAACATGTGCCAATATTACCAAATCAATGTTTTAGCTTTCTACCCTTTAAATGGCTACAAGGTCTCTCAAGTTGTTTAAGAAACTGGGTTAGTTCTTACAGAAGTGGTCTCAATTTTATGTGACATATTTTGGTATTGTATTCCTGCAAAAATTGTTGAACCATTGTAGAAATTTCTAACAAAAGTTGTGACAATTGTGACAAGTTGCCAGCACTTGGAGAATCACTTGTCAATAAATGTGTGCTGTTGTAGCCAGTAACACCACCTGATCCTCCAGTTATACAACAATACTTCAATGCTGTGTATATCAGATGGCATTGAATCCCTGACCTCATCACACCATCTGCAAATAAAACCCTACATTTATAATGACTTCCTTACATAAAAAAAATAAATAAATAAATCAAGTCTGTGAGGGGATAAAACGGAAGTTCAAATGTGAATATGTGCAATCATACTGCAACATGTGCAAGAGGAGCTGTGTGTGTATAGACCTCTCCCTTTTCCTTTTTGAATAACTGAGTGGATGTTGCACAGCAGGAAAACTGCAACAGTTGATGTAAGTATGTTATGTAAAGGGCTCTGTCTGAACATAGTATGGAAAATACATCTTGAGGTCATCCTTTCGGAAGATCCTCTGTAACATCCACTGAAGCATTGAAGACAAAAAATAAATAAATAAAATCAGTAGTGTGGGTCAGGACTCATGACACTGCAGTGTGTACGTGTTCTCTGAGTGCACAGAAGCTGTAATGGTTTCTGAATGTCTATGAGCATCCACAGGACCTCAAGCTGAAAATACTTAAGTAAAGTGGGCATAGAAAAGAATCAACCCCCTTTAAATAATCACATTTTTGTTGCTTTTCAGCCTGAAATGAAGACGGACACAGTTTTTGTTTTATCCAGCTGTATTTACTCAGTGCAACTTATAACATCCAAGTGAAAGATATAACACCAACATGTCAGAAGAAAAAAAACAAAAAAACAAAAACAGAATCACTGAGTTGGAAAAAGGATCACCCCCTTGTGTCAGTATTTTGTTGAATCACCTTTTGCTTTAATTAGTCTGTTGGGATATGTCTCTACTAACTTTGCACATCTAGACTTTGCAATATTTTCCCACTCTTCTTTGCAGAACTGCTCAAGTTCAGTTAAATTTGATGGTGACCGTTTGTGGACTGCAGTCTTCGTCATTCCACAGATTTTCAATGGGGTTTAAGTCTGGGCTCTGACTAGGCCATGCAAGGACATTCACCTTTTTCTCCTTCAACCACTGTGTGGTCAGTTTTGCTGTGTGCTTTGGGTCATTGTCATGTCGGAAGGTAAACCTTCTTCCCATTGACAACTTTCTGGCAGAGGGCAGCAGATTTTCCTCAAGAATTTGACGGTATTTTGCCCCATCCATTTTTCTTCTATCCTAACAAGTGCTCCAGTCCCTGCTGCAGAGAAACACCCCCATAACAGGATATTACCACCTCCATACTGTACTGTAGGAATGGTGTTATTTGGATGGTGAGCTGTATTGGATTTCTGCCAGACATATCGTTTGGTGTTGAGGCCAAATAATTCAATTTTAGTCTCATCTGACCATAACACCTTTTTCCATGTGGCCTCAGAATCTTCAAAGTGCGTTTTTGCAAAGCTCAGTTGTGGGTGGCTTTTTTCTTGCAACCCTCCTATACAAGCCACATTTGTGGAGAATTTGTGATATTGTTGTCACATGCACACAATGACCACTCTTTGTCATAAATTCCTGCAACTGCTTCAGAGTTGCTGTAGGCCTCTTGGTAACCTCTCTGACCAGTTTCCTACTGGCTCTTTCATCCAGTTTGGAGCGACGTCCTGATCCAGGGAGGATCCGTGTTGTACCAAATACCTTCCACTTCTTAATAACAGACTTCACTATGCTTCTAGGCATTGATAAAGCCTTTGAAATGTTTTTGAATGCCTGTCCACAACGAAGATCTTTTGACAGTGCCTTGACACCCATACTTGATTGTTTGCTTCAGTTGCACTACCAAGAACTGAAAAATGCTCCAGGAAAGCTCTTTTCATGCTGAGCTAATCAAAATGACCACAGCTGATCACAGTTGAAAGTCAAATGGCTTTGTGTGCAATTGAGAAGGTGATTAGTTTACAAGTCATTTTTAGGAGGGGGTGATCCTTTTTCCAACTCAGTGATTCTGTTTTTTAATTTTTTTCTGACATGTTGGTGTTATATCTTTCACTTGGATGTTATAAGTTGCACTGAGTAAATAAAGCTGGATTAAACAAAAACTTTGTCCGTCTTCATTTCAGGCTGAAAAGCAACAAAATGTGATTATTTTAAAGGGGGTGATTCTTTTCTATACCCACTGTAAGACATTGCTCAAACAACTACTCCAGGAGTGCTTACAAGCACACACTTTAGAATTATAGCTGCCTCAATACTGCTGATGGTTTGCTGTGTGTGTACAGAAAAACTCCATTAGAGCAGAAAGGAGTACACTAATTGGTGCCCTTGGCAAAAAAAAAAAAAAAAAAGAAGTAGAGAACATAAAATTTCAGTTGACCCAACTGCTATTCCTCCCTTTTTATTTTTAAGTAATGTAACTTGTGACTAGGGGTGGACAACATGACAAAAATATCATATGATAAAGACTTTCCTACAATAGACCATAATATTTAAGTTTGTTGCAAAGTGAGAGCAAAACAGTGGTGTTGGTGTTCTTAAAATATTCTTAAAAAACAAACAAACAAACAAACAAATAAATAAATAAATTCTAGAACTGTCTATGAAAAAAATGTCTACAAAAGTAAAACGATTTAACACGGAAAGGAAGAAAATTTTGATTTTAAAGATTCAACTACAAAACTGTAAACACAAAATCGACTGCTTCCAATCCAACTGTTAAAAATACTACAAAAAGATATTTTGGTGCCATGATACCACCGCAAATTGTATTGTGACATAATGTAACGTTTGTTATTATAACATATTGGCCAGCTTTAATGGTGAACTTAATTACCTTTAAGCAGTAATATTTAGTGGTACAAGTTTGGCATGAAATTAAACAGGCCTTGTTTCAGACAAATAGTACTACATTTCTTCCAGTCTTGGTTTATCATAACCTTGACACATCTAATGTTTTGAGAAACAACATTTGCTAGCAATGTGTGGGTATGTTTCTGTAGACAGCTACAAACAAAGTTTACACGTCTTTCTCAGGGACATGCACACATTAACTCAGTGACCTACTTCTCCAGAGGATCTCCATTAGGGCAACATATTGGACTGCTCTCTTATCAGTAACTCCCCTTCCTCCTTCAGTTGCTTGTCCTCCTCTGCTTTTTTTTTTTAAGGGGCCACCTTAACAATAGCTATTGGGCTGGTTAAAAACAGCATCTCTGGGACACGAGGACAGACGAAGGTCAATAATGGACGGGTTTGGTTGCAAACACTCAGTATCCTCGTACTGAAAAGACAAGGTTTTCTTAACAAACCGCAGTCAAGAACAGTAGGGCTTTAAAAAAAAAAACGTGACATTACAGATGGAAACATTCTTTGGAAAAATATATTTTGGTAAATCAGTCAAATTATTAAGACAGTAAACCTATCCAATGTGTACAGGAGTTTGTGGAGTTTTTTTGTGATTGTTGCAGCCAAAAACGCTTGATTTTGCTGTGGCCTTTTTTTTTTTTTTTTCCAAAATTTGTAATTCAACTTGCAGAGTTTTTGTGCTTTTTTTTTTTTTTTTTTTAAAGAAAACTACTTGAATTGGCGAAATTATAATTGCACGGATTTGTTTTTCATGGTCTTTTGCAGTGATGTTTGTTGGTAAATGAGACCTTTTAGCTGTACTCATGTTCAGCACATGTGAATCGAAGAGGGCTTTGGCTGAACGCGTGTTGAGATGACGTCACATGACGCGCCTTGGCCCAAATCTGCGGAAAATCTGCGGTAACTTTGAAAAATCGCAAACTCCTCAGAATATTGTGGAGTTTGCTTGATTTTGCGTTCATTTCTGCGATCGCAAAATCGCAAAATCCTAGAGGACCTGATCCATCAGTCTGTTATGGCAGTATGCAGTGCTTTTGACATGCATAATGTATTTGAATATAGATGTGTCTGGAGATTTGAATGTGCTACTGAAGGCTACTGAAATCACTATTTGGGTTTTTTTCTTAAGCTATTCCTCCACATGAAGCCACTGAGAAAATATGTAACAGAAAAGCCACGAACGGTAGCGTTTTGATGCAGAGAGCAGCACTGTCATAGTGTGCATCAGGATTAACTAAATATGTCTCGGGAGAGGGCGGTTTTTACTCTCATGTGAGTGGGAGCAGACATGCTTGCAGCACAAAAGAGAGATAATACCCTTCCAATAATGGTCAATACGTCTCGATTAAAACTTTACAATGGAGCCTATTCTACACCAATGCACGGCCGCTTTGTTGCGCTTTTCATTTTGCACTGCGCTGCTCTCGCATTCATTTGTGTCATCATTCACTGGTTTATTAAATATAACATGCAAATATCTGCACCAACTATCAGATTATTATTATAATTAATTATACATTTTTAAAAATGTAAAAAAAAACACCCGCTGCCACTGTGATCACAAAGTTCTTTAATCCAGTGACCTTTTCAAACATCCTGCTCACAAATATCAAAGTGGTGTAAGCCTTTTAAACTCCAGCAGTTTCATTTGACCAGATGCTAGAGTGTTGCACTGCTACAGCAGGGCTGCAGGCTGAAATACTGAGCTGACATTCAGTAAAGCTTTTGCTGTTTGTTTAATATTTCTGTTCGTTATTTCACTATGCTTCATCTGTAAAACTATCACGTGCACCACCGACAAGACGAACGTTCAATTGCTGTGGAAAAATAATACTCGATTATGCCATATCCCCTCTCACAGCAGTTAAGTGAATATTCAATCATTAACTCTTTAAAGATATTCGAATGTTTACTTTTTGCAGATGGCACATTCCTAGTATGTACTCCTGCCTTGCACAAAATTGGCCATTTCAAAACAAACATGTGGAAATGCTCAAGTCATGTGTGTGTGAAGATGTAGTCTCAAAGAGACTTGCTGCTGCAATCCTTTACGCAATACAGAGCCAAGCAATGGCACGGGGCAAGTCGACTTCCGAGATCTGTTTTAAACGTGCTGGAATGATTTCATGAAAAGTGTAAGACAAGTGCGAAGGATGTTTTAATGAAGTGGGCTTTTCATGATCTCTGAGCATGAGATTACACAAGTCAAAGCACCTCGAGTTTATTACAGAGAACCTTTATTACAGATGCCCTCAAAAGAACATTCATCTGTTCGGCTTCCTATCACAAGAACGTGGGGTGGCGAGGCAGGAATGCATACTGGATTGAGAATAAATGAAAATGAACTCCTACAAAACACTTTATACTCAAATAAGAGTGTAGGTTACTTTCCAGTCTCTAAATCACTGTGTATATGGTGATTCATGGTTCCCACTAGCTGCCAAACAATGCAATACACATATACTATACATTAATTAATTAGCAATACAGTACATATATACTGACAATTTTCTCCCCATTACAAACTGTAACTTTTTGAACTCATGCAATAATATAAAGTCACTGAATGCACTTGCAGGAGTACCCAAACTACTCTAAAGACACCTGTGACTGTCCATTGGCCATCCTTCCCACCAAGGCAGTAATGCTCTCTTGGACCCATGGACATGGATAGTTACGTCATCTTTGGGATTCGGCGTTGCAATCTTATACAATTGCACCACTTATTTTTCTCCTTAGTTACACAAACCTTCTTACACCACACCAACCAGGGAGTCAGTGACATTTGCATGATCTACGATTGCAGGCAGTGAGCTACACATGTGAATAACAGAGCATTTTGATTAAACTATAGCACGCCGAGGATTTTGATACAGCTGGGATTAAGCAGCGTTACATCTTACTTTCCTTTCAAGTATGCCCATTTACTGATGGAACCCATGACCCAAGTTCTAAGCCATCATATCGGGTACAGTCTGCAGTAGTGGGGGGTAGTTAGTACATTTTTATTATGGCAACAGTGTGCAATGGTGGAAAGTATCATATAGTCAAAAATAACACAAAAATATATGAGATTACAATTCCATTTACTGCATTTTCCAGACTATAACTTGCAGAGTTTATTTGCCACCTAGTAAGCATGTTATATCTTCTAAAAAAAAAGTTAAAAGTTATATCCTCCAGAAAGGAATTACAGTTGTAAAAAGTATGTAGATGGATTTACTCACTCAGAATACATACAAAAAAATTAAATCCAAACACGTTTTGGGTGAAGTACAGTACCGTGCAAAGGTTTTAGGCAAATGCAAAGAAATGCTGTAGAGCAAAGATACCTTCAAAATAATTAAATTAAATATTTCTAAATTTAAAAAAACAACAACACAGTAAAGAGCAGTAAACAGTAGTAAATGAAGCAAAGTCAATATTTGGTGTGACAAAAAAATAAAAATTAAAATAGTAGTCTCTGGTACAATAAGTGCAGTTTTATAAGGAAATTATCTGATAAGTTTTATTGAGCATCTTGCAGAACCAGACACAGTTCTTCTTTTTTTGTCTGAAAAGTGGTATCTTACGTAATATGCTGCTTTCTTTAATGACACAAACATTTTTCTGTAACATTTAATTTTGTGCTTCCCAACTAATGTTTGGGAATCTAAAATGTTTTTTGTACTGACTTGATAATGTAGAAGTCATAAAATAAAATAAAAATCTATAACAAAGTCTGTACTAAAAAAAAAAATAGGGTGCCTAAAACATTTGCACAGTAGTATATCTTTAATTATTTCTCTTGAATTCTCAACTCTTTCTCCTGAAACAAGAAATTTACAAAATAAGGTGCAATTGCAAAATGTCTGAAATGACAACAGCTTTTCTTACTTTGAATGTGAAAAAAATGTAAATATACTATTAGAGAGGACTAGTGTCTTTTTTGCCATGTAGGCCTGTTTCAATTCATTAGTGCACATACCATAGCTCCAATAGCACATGTTGTTGCCATATGGCAACAATTACATATTACTGTTTAATAAACTACTCAAAATATATAAACGTGTTTAAATGACAAAAAAATAAATGTTAAAGATAGTGTTTAATTTTTTTCCCAGTAGTTTTGTTAATTAAAATTAAATCACATTTTGAGAGCCCTCCAAGGATGACTTTCACCATGCCATGTGATTGCAGAATAGGAAGCGCAAACTGCACTTCCTGGTCATCCGACATGGCATTTTTTTTTTTATGTCATGTCAAAGTTAAAGCCCTCCCCCCCCCTCCCTTTTCCTGTTACATAGGAAAATAGTTGTTTTGTATTATTGCCTATCAAAAAAAAATGGAGATAAATTAATTGTTGCCATATGGCAACATCACGCAGTAAAGTGTTAACACTAAACACACCAGATGTAAAACACCTGACACCACACACACTGATACACACAGTTTGCAGAAGTTCATGGTGCCATGAATTGGTATTAAAACGGATTAAAATAAGATAAGTGCACAGGCTCAGTGTTTAAGACATGGCCAAACCTATCCAATCAGGGTGCATCAGACAGTCTATTGATAAGTCACAATATCTCTTATTAGATGGAAATGTGATCAAAATTAATCTTATTTCCCACTGCACAGCTTGTCCCTCTCTCGTCTTCCATCACCCTCTCTGTGCTCGTCTAAAGGAAAGACAAGGAAAGGAAAGATATTTGCTTCTTGACTGTCTGATCCATAGCTCAGTCACTTCAGAAATGTAGGAGACTGCTACTCAGAAGGATGCTGTCATTTTTCCATTCATAGCTTCCCGTAGTCACACACTTGTAATAAGGTCAGGAGCCTACAATAGCAACTGCACACCAACACAGGAAACAGAAGCACCTAAAAGTTGAAATGAGAGTGTATAATTTTACATACTGCAGTACACCCAATGGTCCACTGCAGTCTGGTCAGCACAGATGATTTAGTCATATCTGTGGTTTTCATGGAAGTTCTGCTGCAGAGCTAAAAACTATGTTCCGTATCTGAAGATCACGCCTACCTGAAGGTCAATAAATAACCAGGGTTTTCACTCTTTAACTCATGATATGCCATACGCACTAGTTTACAGTCTCCACATGAGCACATAAACACACCAACAAAACATGTAAGAGACAGCAGAGGCAGTTTAAGGAAGCGCACGAAGTCTCGTGTTTGGCTAAATATTCATGAAGGCTAACGCTCTGCATAGGTTCAGCAGAGAACTGTGGGATTTCACAGCGAGTTATTTCTGACCTGGTAGGGTTCTTCGCATTTACCACCTCCTGTCTGGCAAAAAGCATGTCACCACAGCATGGTACACGATCATGATATAATGACAAGGTATGAAAAATAGCACAGAACAGGAGCTGGAAAAGCAGGCATCTAGCTGGTTTGGCAATGACTTTGTAATGTCGGGTAGGGTAAAAAAAATAATAAACTGACATCATAAGAGCCCCATGTACAACCATAAAAGTAAATTATTGACAGGTGACCCTGCAGGGGAGATTCCAGAAGATATTCAGGGTACACCTACTTAAAAAGAAAATCTAGTCATATTTTCGCTGCCTTGCCTTTTTTTTTTTTTTTTTTTTTAAATATAATGGAATATATGGGTGACATGATCAACCATGTGCAGTCTGTCTGCACAAACAGTAACAATCAGATGAAAGTCAAGGTTCTGCTATGCACACACACGCCAATATTGTGGGTTTCCTGTCACATGCATGTAGCATGTGTGTCTGAAAGAAAGAAAGGAAGGGAGGGGTGCTTCTCTTTCATGCTGTACCACTTCTCAGTGGCCCTGGTAATGAGAGCTACATGGGAGGCCTTATTAGTTCCAGGTCGACTCATGTCTTGTGTGCTCTGATGGTCACTTAAACACGAACAGTCGATCAAACAATAAACGGCTTGTCGAGTCCTCCGTGAGTCTGTGCTCGCTTTTTCACCCTCCGGTCTCAGTTTGTGTTGACAGAGAGCTAACGTTAGAAATCGAGTGTACACAAGTGTCTTAAGACAAACCGATTTAGTGGTTTCCTCAGAAAAAAAAAAAAAAAAGGTGGTTTGATGTGATTGAATATAAAGAGCAGTCATTAATAGCTATACACAACAAGAAGCCGTTGGGTGAACTGTATAGGCCTGTCCACATCTAGCTAGATTTATAAACACTGTAGGTGTGAATTAAGTTTTAATGAAATGCCGTTGGTGTGAATTCCCCACCGGAAGTGTTCATGTTAACTGAGTCCCCCCCCCCCATTTTTTCTTCTTCTTCTTGAACACCCCCACCCCTTTTTTTCCTTCTTCTTCTTCTTGAACACCCCCCCCCCCCCCTTCAAAAAAAAAAAAAAAAAAAACGGCGTCGCGTGCCATGACTTACCGAGCAGAAGCAGTTTCACCTCCCTCGCCGCCTTCTCGCCATCTTCGCGGAGGTTTTTGTCGATCATTTTCGACCTCTCGGCGGCCGCCTTGTCCTCGGCGCTCACCGTACAGCCCATGGCTCCGAGTAAACTACCAGCTCGCTGCACAACTGCGCTTTTAAAAGCCCCCAACTAAATAAAAAAACAAAACAAACCAACGGTATGTCGCGCTGCCGAGATGGGAAGCGAGAAAGCTTGCGGCTCGAGCGCAGTTATTCGACCGTTTTACTCAACAGAAATGGAACGGAAATGGAGAAGAAGGCGCACGCGACGGACGAACGCAATATGTCACGAATTCAAAAAGTTGCACTCGGGAAATGGCAAACAGAAGGCCTGCGACGCTCCATCAACCGAATGACATTAGAAATCCACACGCCAGCAGGCAGTAAGCGCTCGACTCAAAGTTGCCGCGAGGCAATTTCACGACAGATCAACAGTCTCGCGCCTTCCCAACGCCTTCAACCCAGCGACAGTTACTCTCAGGTGTTAAGAAGCGAACCCACTGAAGCGCGTGTACGCAAACGCAGAGGAGCGCACTGATCAGTTAAAACGCACAAAACCCACTGAGGCGAAATTCTGCCACCCCACTCCCAGCTATCCTATCCACTCGCATTAAACAGTTGGCATCACAGCACAGACGGGACCTGACAAAGAAGGGAAGGGGGGGAAAAAAGCTCTCATAAACCTATGGTTCAGCGCGGCCACGCCCGTTGAGCCTATGAACTTTATATATGCGGAATGAACAGAGCGCGCGAGTCCGCAGAAACCTCAAAGCGCGAAGAAGAGCCTACTGCGCATGCGCCTGGCAGCCAGCTGCTGGTGTACTGTGGGAAATGCAGAAATTGCTTGTTAAAAATATATATATATATATTACATGACATATATATATACAGATGTTGCATACACTGCGTACGTGAACGGTTGCGGAACATGAGGTTACAAAGGGACTCAAACAGTCCGAGCAATTCAGTCCGAGAAAACGCGCTGACCTGTAAGTAAAGTGAAGTTCTGGCGACCTCGCGTGTATGAAAATGTGTCTCTGCGATTTACCATGCAATTTAGATTTTTTCTTCTTTCAACACCGTCCAACTCCTCCTACTAACCGAGAAGATGGGTAGAATGCAGGTCAGCACCTCCATGATCTCCTGAGTCACAGACTAAAGTCAAAGTCAAAAGGTTGCTTTATTGGCATGACAAATGTTAACATTTGTATTGCTAAATTAGAAAATAACTACAGAAATAAATAAGTAGAAACAAATGTACATACATTCAACAATACAGTCAAACAGAAACACTAGTAACGAGGCTCATAGAACCCTGAGAGGAAAGAAAAAAAAAAGAAATATACCCATATATATATACAGCCGTGGCCAAAAGTTTTGAGAATGACACAAATATTCATTTTTACAAAGTCTGCTGCCTCAGTTTTTATGATGGAAATTTGCATATACTCCAGAATGTTATGAAGAGTGATCAGATGAATTGAAATTAATTTCAAAGTCCCTCTTTGCCATGAAAATGAACTTAATCCCAAAAAAACATGTCCACTGCATTTCAGCCCTTCCACAAAACGACCAGCTGACATCATGTCAGTGATTCTCTCGTTAACACAGGTGAGAGTGTTAATGAGGACAAGGCTGGAGATCACTCTGTCATGCTGATTGAGTTAGAGTAACAGACTGGAAGCTTTAAAAGGAGGGTGGTGCTTGAAATTATTGTTCTTCCTCTGTTAACTATGGTTACCTGCAAGGAAACACGTGCAGCCATCATTGCTTTGCACAAAAAGGGATTCACAGGCAAGGATATTGCTGCTAGTAAGATTGCACCTAAATCAACCATTTATCGGATCATCAAGACCTTCAAGGAGAGAGTTTCAACTGTTGTGAAGAAGGCTTCAGGGTGCCCAAGAAAGTCCAGCAAGCGCCAGGACCGTCTCTTAAAGTTGATTCAGCTGCGGGATCGGGGCACCACCAGTGCAGAGCTTGCTCAGGAATAACAGCAGGCAGGTGTGAGTGCGTCTGCACGCACAGTAAGGTGAAGACTTTTGGAGGATGGCCTGGTGTCAAGAAGGGCAGCAAAGAAGCCACTTCTCTCCAGGAAAAACATCAGGGACAGACTGCTATTCTGCAAAAAGTACAGGGATTGGACTGCTGAGGACTGGGGTAATGTCATTTTCTCTGATGAATCTCCTTTCTGATTATTTGGGGCATCTGGAAAAAAGCTTGTCCAGAGAAGAAAAGGTGAGCGCTACCATCAGTCCTGTGTCATGCCAACAGTAAAGCATCCTGAGACCACTCATGTGTGTGGTTGCTTCTCAGCCAAGGGAATGGGCTCACTCTCAATTTTGCCTAAGAACACAGCTATGAATAAAGAATGGTACAAAAACATCCTCAGAGAGCAACTTCTCCTAACCATCCAAGAACAGTTTGGTGACAAACAGTACCTTTTCCAGCATGATGGGGCACCTTGCCACAAGGCAAAAGTGATAACGAAGTGGCTCGGGGAACAAAACATCGACATTTTGGGTCCATGGCCAGGAAACTCCCCAGACCTTAATCCCATTGAGAATTTGTGGTCAATCCTCAAGAAGCGGGTGGACAAACAAAAACCCACAAACTCTGACAAACTCCAAGCATTGATTATGCAAGAATGGGCTGCCATCAGTCAGGATGTGGCCCAGAAGTTGATTGACAGCATGCCAGGGCGAATTGCAGGGGTCTTGAAAAAGAAGGGTCAACACTGCAAATATTGACTCTTTGCATAAACTTCATGTAATTGTCAATAAAAGCCATTGACACTTATTAAATGCTTGTGATTATACTTCAGTAACAGTTAGTAACATCTGACAAAAAGATTTAAAAACACTGAAGCAGTAGACTTGGTGAAAATTAATATTTGTGTCATTCATATATATATATATATATATATATATATATATATATATATATATATATATATATATATACAGGTGCATCTCAATAAATTAGAATGTCGTGGAAAAGTTCATTTATTTCAATAATTCAACTCAAATTGTGAAACTTGTGTATTAAATAAATTCAATGCACACAGACTGAAGTAGTTTAAGTCTTTGTTCTTTTAATTGTGATGATTTTTGCTCACATTTAACAAAAACCCACCAATTCACTATCTCAACAAATTAGAATACTTCATAAGACCAATAAAAAAACATTTCTAGTGAATTGTTGGCCTTCTGGAAAGTATGTTCATTTACTGTACATGTACTCAATACTTGGTAGGGGCTCCTTTTGCTTTAATTACTGCCTCAATTCGGCATGGCATGGAGGTGATCAGTTTGTGGCACTGCTGAGGTGGTATGGAAGCCCAGGTTTCTTTGACAGTGGCCTTCAGCTCATCTGCATTTTTTGGTCTCTTGTTTCTCATTTTCCTCTTGACAATACCCTATAGATTCTCTATGGGGTTCAGGTGTGGTGAGTTTGCTGGCCAGTCAAGCACACCAACACCATGGTCATTTAACCAACTTTTGGTGCTTTTGGCAGTGTGGGCAGGTGCCAAATCCTGCTGGAAAATGAAATCAGCATCTTCAAAAAGCTGGTCAGCAGAAGGAAGCATGAAGTGCTCCAAAATTTCTTGGTAAATGGGTGCAGTGACTTTGGTTTTCAAAAAACACAATGGACCAACACCAGCAGATGACATTGCACCCCAAATCATCACAGACTGTGGAAACTTAACACTGGACTTCAAGCAACTTGGGCTATGAGCTTCTCCACCCTTCCTCCAGACTCTAGGACCTTGGTTTCCAAATGAAATACAAAACTTGCTCTCATCTGAAAAGAGGACTTTGGACCACTGGGCAACAGTCCAGTTCTTCTTCTCCTTAGCCCAGGTAAGACGCCTCTGACGTTGTCTGTGGTTCAGGAGTGGCTTAACAAGAGGAATACGACAACTGTAGCCAAATTCCTGACACGTCTGTGTGTGGTGGCTCTTGATGCCTTGACCCCAGCCTCAGTCCATTCCTTGTGAAGTTCACTCAAATTCTTGAATCAATTTTGCTTGACAATCCTCATAAGGCTGCGGTTCTCTCAGTTGGTTGTGCATCTTTTTCTTCCACACTTTTTCCTTCCACTCAACTTTCTGTTAACATGCTTGGATACAGCACTCTGTGAACAGCCAGCTAATTTGGCAGTGAATGTTTGTGATTTACCTAGTGAACCAAACTGAGAGACCATTTTGAAGGCTCAGGAAACCTTTGCAGGTGTTTTGAGTTGATTAGCTGATTGGCATGTCACCATATTCTAATTTGTTGAGATAGTGAATTGGTGGGTTTTTGTAAAATGTGAGCCAAAATCATCACAATTAAAAGAACCAAAGACTTAAACTACTTCAGTCTGTGTGCATTGAATTTATTTAATACACGAGTTTCACAATTTGAGTTGAATTACTGAAATAAATGGACTTTTCCACGACATTCTAATTTATTGAGATGCACCTGTATATATATATAAGAGCAGCACCAGAGCACCTCAGGGAACTGTGCTAACCCCATTCCTCTTCACCCTGTACACCACTGACTTTAAGTTCAAGTCGGATCTCTGTCACCTGTGACGACTCTCATAGAGGAACCATCTATGGTGGTTGACTTCAGGAGGAAAAGGACCACAACCAGACCGCTAAAAATAATGCGACAGGACGTTGAGCTTGTTGTCACCTACAAATATCTTGGTGAGCACCTTGACAACAGGCTGGAGTGAAAGGTCAACACAGAAGCTATGTACAGGAAGGTGATGAGTAGATTCTATTTTCAGAGAAAGCTCAGGTCCTTTAATGTTTGCAGCAAGATGTTGGAGATCTTCTACCAGCCTGTTGTTGCAAGTGCGGTAATATGCTGGGGTGGTTGGGGAGGCTGGGCAGTATTAGAACCAGAGAAACATGGAAGTTCAACAAACTGATAAAGAATGCTGGCTCAGTCCTGAGATGCCCCCTGGACAGTTTTGAGGTGGTTGTAAGCAAATTATTATCCATCCTGGACAATGTATCACATCCCCTCCATGCCCTATTGGTCAAACAGAAGTACACCTTCAGTAAAAGACTCATTCAGCTCCGCTGTAGCAAGGAATGGTACAGGAGGTCATTGTTCCCAACAGCGATCACCCTGTGCAACAATTCATCATTGTGCAGGGACATTATTATGCACTAGAGCCTATTCCTAGAATAAGCTCATTGGACATATGTTACATTTTGCACTGGGTTGCATTCTGCTTACTGCACTTATGCTACTCATCATATTATTGCACTCTACAAGTTAATCACAGCTACTCTGCTGCACATCCATGGTACCATATCTGCTGTTTTGCACTGTTTGCACATACAGTATATTACACTAATCATTCATCTTCCCTGGGGTTAATACTCCAGTACTGCACTGACACTTTCACATCACTCATATAACTTGTGTAAATAAGGCTATAATCACTTCATATTCTATACTATTAATACTTCAGTACTACAGTGCTGTGAAAAAGTAATTGCTTCTGTTTTTGTGTATACCTCATACTAAATAGTTTTATATCTTCAAATGAAATACAGCATAAAACAGGCAACCTGAGTAAACACACAATACATTTTTATAATTTTTTTATTGAAGCAAAAAAAATTATCCAACACCTGAAATGTTCTATTTAAGTGTCGATTTCATTGAACAGGGTCTGCAGTAATCGGGCCTGGTTGCCTCTAGTCCAGCTGAACCCCATTATGAATGCAATTTCATAGATTTGGGGAATTAGTAACTATGAGGGCAAATATATTTTCACACAGGCCCAGCTGGTATTGGATAACTTTTGTTTCAATAAATAACTATCATTTAAAAACTGTATTTTGTGTTTACTCAGGTTGCCTTAGTTTTATCTTAGATTTTGTTTTATTTCTGAAACAATTTAGTATGAGATATACACAAAACCAGAAGAAATCAGCAAATACTTTTTCACAGGACTGTATCTATTTATTCACATATTCCCCCCCAATGTGAAAAAGATATTGAGCCCTTGGATTATGTTGTGAGTTGTTCTTATTAAATAAACATTTGCCAAAAATAACTAGGAATAATAATGATAATAATAATAATAATAATAATAATAATAATAATAATAATAATTATTATTATTATTATTATTATAAAAAATAATAATGATAACATTTTTCCTGATTTCCTGATACTTCGATATTTTGAGATACTGGACTTTTGATTTCCATTAGCTGTAAGCCGTAATCATCAAGATTAAAACAAAAAAAGGCTTGAAATATTTCACTTTATGTGTAATGAATCTAGAATATATGAAAGTTTCCACGATACTCAAATTTTTTTAGATGCACAACTTAAAACATAACTTTCCTGCCTTCAATGTTGCAATCGTATTCTGAAGATGCATGGCCCTTTTTCTCAAGACTGACTGAAAACCATATTTTTATTTGGTACATGTTTGGTAATTTGGGATAGCATATTTGGGAATTTGGGGCACATATCTTCATTGGTTTAGGTATTTATTTTCATCCACAATTACATGTTTAAAACATTATTTATTCGTAGAATAATTATAACATCAATAAATCAAATTTCAAAAACAAGATTTGAAAAAAAAAAAAAAAAAATCTGCTCCAGATTCATCATCAACATATTCTAATATTGTGTGAACACAGTACACTAAGAAAAAATGACTATATATTAAGATGTTGGCCTAAATAACATTTTATAATTGTGTTCTTACAGCAATAACATAACAATAACAGTGTTTAAAAATCTTCAGTATTTCCCAAATTCATAAACAATTATTTACAATTAAAACAATAATTTCTACAATACTTTACAGTGTCTACATGTCTTTACTGTTCTGGTTTTTGTGTTAATACTGCCATGCTTATCAGAATGATGGGAGGCCAGTCTGGCAGTGAACCAACAGCTGAACTAGGATGTTCAACTCCAGCTTCAGCAGCACCCAGAATTTAATCTGAATTGGCCTCTACCAGGCCAGCTTGAATGTACCTCTGACAGGCTCCAAACAGGCCATGACAGACACCCTTAAAATGGTGATGTGACTTGGACTGGATGCTGATGTGTAGTCCATAGCACTGAATTTGCTCTTCTGCATTGAACCAGTCATGAAGGATTTCACCGTGCCACAATTTAAATGCTCTATTGGGAGCTTTATATGAGGTTTTGGACCATCTGATATACCGTGCCTGGTCTTCATGGTTGGAAACCTACCCTGTGTGTCAGCTCTTTGGGTCTGTGGCCAGAGAAGGCCTGGAAAGATGGGCACAAGTTTCAGAATCTAAAAATTTCAGAAACAAAATTGGTTGGTGGGACCTCAGCCTGCAGATAAACTCCAAATACCGCAGATTCAGAGATACAGCCTTGTCTCAGTGACAGTGGCACAAGCTCTAGCTCAGAGGAGACGCATGGCTTTTCTCATGAAAGTAGTCAACCTGGCAGTGTGCTTATCAGAGAGGGATAGTCACCTTGGGCACCTGGCTGGGGGCCAGTGTGGTGCCACAGAGGCCCAGTGTGAGAGTAGTACACATCAATCAGTTGGTGTGGGCAGTCTATCTACCTCTCAAATCGTCTGTTCAGACAGTGTGATGACGGTCAAATACATTAATCACCACGGCAGCATGAAGTCACATGGCACTCACCACCTTGCAAAAAAGATCAGATGGGCCTACACACTACAGCTTCACAAAGAGCACTTGCTGTGACAGCACAATGGTGCATTGGACATGCTATCAATAAGTGGTGGACGTCTTTGCCAATGCCAAATTCACAGTTTGTTGGAGCTGGACAGCGTTCTTCTTCAGGATGTACTGGCCCATTACTCATTTCACTGTCTACTATACACATTTTGGCATCTACTGCTGATTCTACTCACATTGCACAGAATTCAGCAATCAGCCCACAGAGTCCTGCTTGTGGCTCCAAAGAGGCCTGTGAGACCTTGGTTTCTACTGCTGCTCTCACTAGTGGTCAGAATACCTTGGAAGCTTCCTCCCTGAATAGATCTGTTGTCCCTAATGGACTGAAAGATTTGGCAGCCTTAGCCAGGTTACCTGCACCATTGGGTGGGGCCCCCTGGAGTGCATGTTGAGCCCATGGTACACAGGCTTGGTATGCTCTAAGGTAAGAACTGCTGGTGAAACCCATCTATGTTGAAGGTCTTCATAATGGACATTGAAGTGCATCACAGCACCGTGGATGGACTCTCACTGGGGGCTTATAAATTTGTCACATTGCTAGACATTGTTATCGAATATGACCCCCAAATGAGCTGATGTAGGATCCCACCCTTGTACTGGAGTCTTTTAAGACCTCTCCCAAGAGTCCATGCAGAATGGTGAACTGAAATGGGTCTTCAGCAAAAGGAGTAGAATTGCATAAGCTCATCTTGCATGTGTTGGTGGCCTGAAAATATGTATCACCTGCTTTTGTTGACCAGTCATTTGGCCATGAGGTGGGGGACCTGCTGAGCATTCCTTTCCATGTCCCATATGCACCCTAAGGTACTAGGTGTATCAGATGTCGGTAGTTTGACCAGCTGTTAATCTGACACAGAGGGAAGGCCCAAGCTCCCCCGTCTAACCAAAAATTGGCCTACTGGGTAATTGACATAATTATGGGTAATTGAATCCTTCTTATGGGCATTACTGCACTGCTGCTACCTGGGTGTCACAATGCAACTTCTCTAGGTTCTGCAAGGTTAACATCTCCTCTCCCAGTATCATGAGTGTGGCAGTCATCTCCGAACACCTTTCCAAGCAGTGGAATGTGGATCAGTTCCTCATGAGATTGTGACATGTATTTGAGGTGCTCCTGCTCCTCACAGTTGGAGGAGTGAAATCAGTTGTGGCTCATCCACAGGAGCAAGTGGGTATATATCAGGCATTCATCAAATGTTAATCTTATGTCAATGTAGGTCTTTGTTCACAACTCAATGCATGTTCCTTTGATTTGGCTTTTTAGATGCTGCAAAATCAAGTGTTGGCATACTCACTGCCCCATTTAGCTTCCATACAGTCATTATTGCACTGAGGCAGAGACTACACTGCCCCATGCTTGCGCTATTAACATTTGTTCAGTGTAGGAGGAGCAGCAGACAGAACAGTTAATGGGGTTGCCAGACTGGGCTAGTTTTAAATACAAAAGATTTTTCACAAATACAGCCACTTTGTGACTCTGTTGAAGGTCTCGGCATGTGTGCACATGCATAAGAAAGTCATATATAAGTCATATTCAGCCCCCTTGCTGGTTATGCACTGGTCATGGTACAAGGTTTTGCATACTAAATTAGCATTTTCAGGCTTCTCCATAGAAAAGGATCAAATATCTTAAATGCACCTCTGCAATATTTCCAGGAAAAATCTAAAACATACATGTAAAAAAAACAACAAAACAAAACAAAAAAAACAAAACAAACACAGCCATGGACTAGAAACAACTAAATATTTTTCTTTATTGTTAAACTAAAACCAGTTCTGCTATTTACACTATACAAGTTTGACAGGCATAAACAGGAGGGGTGTTTACATTTGTGTATTACCACCATGTAGTCACAAAAAGGCAATAATCACAGATTCATGGCATTTAACATAATATAAGTAACAATGGGATAATTGTATAGAGTGGCTGTCTGACACATTGAAAACTCTGGACGTTAAAGACCCTTTGGTATGAGCTCAGGCTTCCTGATGGGCATTAGCAGCTTTTAGTTAGATGAACAACAGAACAGATTTGCAGTCTATAGAAAAGGGACCCCAGAAAAAGATAAAATAAGCAAAACACAAACAATAGCCACTTTGTCTTTCAATATATAGTTTCAATAATGTTTGACAATACATGGAAAAATAAGTGATGTAAATTAGTCAAAATAAACTGTTTCTGTAAACTCTGTTCAGGCAAGTTAACAGAGATTCCTTACTTGGTTATGTCAAGTCTTTAAATCACTTTTACTACATAAAGTACAGCCTGTGAGGACGTTAGCAGAACAGAAAACAATGCCAATAATCAAGGACTGTGTTGGGAACCACTGCCCATTGTTACACTAAAAAACAAAGTAAAGTTTGTAAATGTAATATTTAAAAAAAAAAAAAAAATCTTATTTTCCCCTCACATCAAGCGAGCATAAATTTAATACCATTCAAACCAATTTTACAATATACCACTTCATGTAAAAACATCTGTATGGAAATATAGCTACAGCCATTAGTTTGTTTTTCATAGCATAGTCTTGATCACCCTGTTGGTGATGATAATCTGTAAATACATTCAAACTAATATTTGAATGCTGTTTTCAGTGAAACAACCTAAAGCTTTCAAAGATTTCAAGTCAGAATAGGGACAATAATGAAAATCTCAACCCGTTAGCCATTCTCATCAGCATGGACTCAAATATTTTTCTTTCCATTACTTTCTAAGATCTATGCACAAAAAAGTTGTTTTTCCTAACAACAGATGTCAGTTTGTCACTTAAGCAGTGTTCCTGTTGTTGTACAAAGGTGATGCCCATTGACTCTGAAGCCATTCTTCTTCATTTCCAACACCTACAAGTATAATGCTTTTACATCTAAACTTTGTTTTGGTTTAAATTTCCACACACAGGTTTAAACAGAACCCTTTTGAGTGGCACCTGTGACCGACACTGACTGATATTAAACACTGCATAAGTGAACGGTCATTGTTGCTGCCCCAGCACAGAGAGTCCCATAGACGCCAAGTACATTACAGATCAGGTTACACAACTACCACTAATCATGTAACACTCAAAGACCATCCTTTACTGAGAATGTCAATAAGGCACAAGTCACATTAAACACCTCAAAACAGCACAGGTACAGGAAAAATAGAGGATGTGAGGTTTTGTTTAATCCATATAAAATACGCAAACAAGTTATCCCTACATGTCTTATTCTGTCAAAATGCATGAGTATAGCTTTGTTTATGATCTTCACACATTTAGCTGTCAATATTTACAAGATACCTTCTGCATAAATCACTTAATTCATTTGAATACTGAAAATGATTACATGGTTAAATACAATCTATACACTTTTGTGGTTCAAAACCTCATCCAATGACTTAAAAATATTTCATACATCATAATAAATATTTCTTAACTTATTGTTTATGTAGGTGTGCATCTCCAATCTGTCGCCCCAATGTTGTGCACTTTGCAGATACAGAAGGAACTGTTGTACCATATGAGGAAGTCCCAACGTGACATATTTAATATGACTTCAGCACTGCAGACCTGTTTCTCTAACAGCAGCTGCTGATGTTATTTAAAAACACACAAGCATACACTCCTCTTATATCCAATGCTAACACTTGAGAGCATGAAGGAAAGGAATGCCCAGAAAGATCACTTCAGTTAGGGTCAAAGCTATTACAGATGAATATTCTGTCTCTTGGAGAACAGCATGCAGCTTCCAACATGTGAACTTTATCCAATCCTTCATTCTGCAGAACATAAATAAAGTTTCTATACTAAAGATTCTCAACTTTCTAGAACATGTCACACCTACGGGTGACTTAATAAAAAAGTAAAAATCTATTTTTGCATTATTATTATTATTATTATTATTATTATTATCATCATCATCATAATCTATGCTACTGTCAGAAGCGTTACAAAATGTTTTATACCGAGCTAGCTGTAGATCTGTTAGAATAAAATGAAGAATTTTGAACTGAAGGCAGATAGCGAAAGCGTGAAGAAAACAAGAGTACAACATTTTGAAAGGCAGGTGAGGATGCCTTAAAATAGATAATACTGAATTATTTGAGACTGAAGCCGGAAGGTTCAGACCCATGGCAAGTTGCAATTTCTCTCAAATAGCAAATCAAGGTAATTAGCCTGCTAGTTTTTCCTCCCTAACCTTGGGAATCTAATGCACCCTGAACCCCAAAGGTTCCATTTTTGTTTGAGCTTCACTGTTGTATTTTTATGTTTTATGTTAACTGTGTTGATTACCTGGTTCAGGTGTGTTTGGTGCTGGAACAGAGAGCTACACTAAGAATAAAACATGAAATATACAAAAAATGTGTTCCAGTTGAGCCACGCTCAATCTGCTATATAACAGTAATTTGTTTCAATACACTCCCCTTATCAGTCACTCACAATCACACACATAAACTTGAACTGTCCTCTAGTGGCCACCAGCAGAATTGCTGCTTCCCATAGTCCAGTCGATGATGATAAAGCTCAAACTCATAGTCATAAACAACACACCCAAACCAGCAAAACAGGCAGCCTGAGAGAGAGAGAGAGAGAGAGAGAGAGAGAGAGAGAGAGAGAGATATTTTACTACTAGAGAGATAACACTTTACTAAACACATTAAAGCCACAGGTTATTTAAACGAGTCTAAGGTCATATGCTAAAATTGGTCTAATCTGCAAGCTTTTTAACTCTGCACTGTGATTACTTACATAACCAGAAAACCAGAAATGGGTTTAGAAATAAATAAAGTGAGTAAAGCAAATATCAGGGGTTCCTAAGAAACAGTGAATCATAACTCGTTTCAAAACACATGCTCTTCAAACTGATGTCTGAAATGTAGCTCACCAGGATTTTGGATGTGGAGCGCATGGGCTCAACATCTTTGGGGACAATGCGGATATAAAAGACAGCAGGGAAGATGAAGATGAGGCAGGGAGCAGAAGTAGCACCTGAAAGAGGAAGAGGACAGAACATGATAAGCAGGATGCATTGTTGTTGTGTGTTTGTTTTTTACATGAACACATGAAGAAATCAATTATGAGACATCAGCTTTATAAATAGCAAATAAATATACAAAATCTAAATCACACACAATCAATAAGGATGAAGAATGAAAGAATGTAATTAAATAAAGAATTGTAGTAATATATCTGAATTGCAAAAACTCAAGACGTACTAAAAAACAACTTATAGGGGGATAAAGGAAATTAACACTTTCTAGCAAAATGTCTTTGAAAGCTTTTCATACTTAGTTTTTAATATCCTTTTTTTTTCCCCAGATAGTCTTAAGAATGCCTTTGACAAAACAAGAACGTATTGAAATCATTCTCATGGCTGGATCAGGAAGCTGTTGCAAGGTTGAAATGGACTTTACCAGGAAACATGGCAAACACATCACACACCGCACTGTTGCCAAACTTAACAAATTCAAAAAGACTGGAAGTGTTATTGACCAACTGAAAAGTGGAAGTCCACGAACATTCACTGACGAAGGCACAACCGACATGGTGCTAACAAACATAGTCCCCTATGTATGGAGACTTTTGGGGCACCCTGTATAATCCAGCCTCTGTTCTCTTTTTTTTTGGTACAATATCAGGAACGCTTCCTGAACGCAATCCTTTGACATACAGCTCAGTTTTATTGGGGGTGACAGAGAAAATATTGACTTGACATCTCTTTCGTCCTCAAGGCCAGTGACAGGTCAAACAGGACCAACTTCGCTATCAGTCCATGAGAATACACAGTTAAGTTTAAAAGGCACACAGTGCAGTACAGGGGGAACAAAATCCACGTTTTGTATGGCTGCATAAAGTGTAATGCTGTAAAGCGTACTTTCTATCATTTCATTAGCAGCTTGGACATAACTATTAACTGGACCGTGGCTATCCACGTGGATGAAACGACCCATTTCTGTAGTGACTGAAAGACTCACCAATAATTCCGAAGATGCCAAGGATGTTGGGTGCAAAGATGACAAGAATGTTGATGAATGTGAGGAGGATGATGGCGATGATGATATGACGGATCCAATTAAACGTCTTATTGGGGAAGATCATCTGCTGAATGGCCCGGCGCACCTGGTGTCACGAAGGAAGAAAACAGGATTAAGATAAAAGTAAAGACTGTGAACAATATGCAACATGCACCAGCCCTTTCACTCGTTGCCAAAAACAAGGCACCTTCTAAGCATTAGAGAGATTTTGGGTGAAGCTAAATGACCCGAGTCTGTTCGGGACATGACGTGTATACTCACCGGGAACAGCACAATTGGCACAGTCAGCGTGACAGCTGTGAGCACAGCCAATCGCACACACAGGATCAGAGTGTCGTAGGGTTCAATCTTGCTGTAGGTGTGTAGCAGCTCTGCCTCTACGTTTTCTGCAAGAAGGGAGCACCACATAGAAAAATGTTTACATTTGCCACAAGTAACTGTGTCAGGTTCAGTCTTGAAAGGCACTTTAACGACTATAAATGAGAACGCTTATACCACAGCGCTGTTGGATTCTTGGTTCTGATTGGTCAGATGCTGATTAATTTACAACGCGGCTCTGACAATAGTTCAAATCACAGGTTTATATTAATGCCCTCTAACGTGTGATACATTATCGTTTCTATAGTAACGGCTCATTCACGGGGACTTGTATGATGGACGCTCCACATAATCTAAAGCTAGTAATAAATGATCTGAAAAACAAACAAAAAAAAGTATAATCATTGACTTGGTGAAGATTTCTGTATGGAGATGTTTTTGTAAGATTTATAGAAGGAGTGTTCAGTGTCAGTGCTTTGTAACGGTCAGGTCAGAGGGCATTACACTCCACAACAAGCTGCATTTTTTTTTTTAACTTCAAGATAGGGAAAAAACAGAGGCTGGTGAGGGATCGACTGTTTATACTTGCTATAATTATGGAAGTAACAACTAACAGGAACGGACTTGTTTCGGACTACTATCAACAGACTAAAAGCGTGACGTCATTCTGTAATAAACAGAAATTGTAATCTTTGGTAAATCGCTGTGGTGTAAGAGGAATAAAACACTTTGGGAATTCACAACACATCACATCACCCCATCCTTGATTATTTATTATTAACAACATCCCCCCATCAAGTTATTCCTTACATTATGAGGGCTAATTAGATCAGACTAGAATTATTTCATTTGCTAAGTGGTCTCTATTGTATTATTAGCAATACATTCGTTCAGTTCATGAGTTCAGACGGTTAACCTTAGGGTAAGCTTGTTAGAAAAAGAATGTAGCAGTTGTCTACAGTGCACTGAGATCTGAGAGGGACAAAAGTCAATTGTGCCTCACCGTAGAAGGTCAGATAGCCGAACAGGGCAGCGAGGAAGTACATGACGTACATAATGAAGATGGAGATGTTGGATACCTGCTGCATTTTCTTTTTAGATGGGCTGAAATCAGACAACATTTAGATTAGTTTGATTACAAACACTTAAAAACCTGCATGATCAGCTTGCTCTTGATAACCATTATCAGAGAGAGTTGTGTTAATGGTACAGATAAAATAAAATAAAGCCCTAAAGGTGAATATATAACAGTTGTGCATATATAAGGAGTATATATATAACAGTTGTGCAGTGGGGGCTTAGTGGTTAAGACTTTGGGCTACTGATCAGAAAGGTGCGAGTTCAGTCACCACTCTACCCTGATTGATAGATAGCTAGATAGATATAGTCACTCACTTGCGCAGCTCGGTGTAGATGGGCAGCACTTCAGGGTGACACACAAAGGCAAAGGCAAGAATAGGGATGGTGTATGCCGTCTAGGACAAGGGTAAAACAATTTTACACAAAGTCTTACTTGTTCTGTCCATACTCTAATTATAAAGGTCAGTCATGCTTTCCTGCCATTAAAGTGCCACTACATGACATCAAACAGTACCTGAGAGTTGATAGTGAACATACGGGGAGAGCAGTGTGCATCGTCCACCGCATGTCCATCATGGTGAATGTCAGTCATTGGCAAATCTGTTGAGAGCAGGTGGACGGCTGTGTTATTAGCTGAGAACTCCTCGAATGGGCAAGGAATGTGGAATTTCTTATAGATGACCTGATGTGAAAGAGAAGCAAGACACTTTGTGAAAGTTGCACCAGGAAAGCTCCATTCAGGTTCTTTACATTCTGATGTTTAGACATGATTTTGTCATTTTTCAGAAGTTTTACAAATGGACCACCAATGGACCAGTGTGCACCAGATATTGTCTGGATGATGGACCATTCTTATCACAGCAGTGACACTAACCTAATGGCATAGTAATGTATATGATGCTGCTCTGAGTGTTGGTGGATTTTTAACCCTTTCATGCATAAATTATCAAACCTATCCAGATTTCTAAATTGTTTTATTACTCAATAATGGCGTGCCAATTCAAATTCATTTTTACTTTTTTCTAAAAATCACTAAAAAGCAACTTAGCAGTTTTTTCATCAAAAGACACCAGAGGAATAAAATGGGATAAAACAAAAAACAGTACTAAACAATACTTGCAATATTACACAACTTAAAAAAACCCAAACTTGTCCCACAATTATTGAAAATACCATTACATTACACAAGAAAAAGTATTACCCAAATCCATACTAAGAGACACGATACAGGTGACATAAATACATAAACTCTGAGAGCATCTACATACCGAAATGAGGAAGAAAACCATGCAACTGAGAGAGAAGCCACTGGTGTAACCAAGGTAACCTGTGGGGGGGGGGGAACCATGGAGGCGTGTCAGTGTAGCACCATCATAGACGAAGCAGGACTTTCATAACTAATCCTCCCAATTTATAGAGAGATCAATGAGAAAACTATCATAGGTGCTATTTTCAGTAAGAACCAACATTCATCATTAATATGCATCCCAAACCAGCATGGCGTGGTGTGATATACATTAGCTATATGTATAAACACATGCAAAATGCACAGAATTTTCAAGCATTTATGTTTTGCCAACACACTTCCTAACTTAAACGAAGCTATATCATTCTTAGTTATACCACTGCGCTGATCAGATTTCTACAACAGCAGCTCTGAGAGTAGTGCCAGCTGTATTTCAAAATAACAGGGTTAGATTAATGCACTTGTTCTAATGTCTCTTGTTGCCATTCCTATAGTGACTGATCATTCACAGGGATTTGTATGACATTTATGTAACATTTTTTGAAGGAATCTCGAGTGTCAGGCCTTTGTAATGGTCAGTAAGTTTTCCAACACAGGACCACTGAGTCTTCAGAGAACTTCACACCTGGTTTCTCTGTAACATGACAAGCTGCTGACTGTTTAGAGTTGCTATAATGCATGTGATAACAGGAAATAACTTGTTTCGTACACAACATTAACAGTAACTATAAACAGTTCATTAAATTTGTTTATTTTTTTAAAAAAAAACACTGTACAGTCTGTATTAATGAAATACATTGTCCAAAAAGTTAACATCAATAATAATTAATACAAACTAGCAGGGACAGTTCAATTGAATAGTGCTAGTATGTCAATACTTCTTTTCTGTTACGATGAATATGTTCGTATTTTAGGGAAAAGACCTTTAAGATCTCAAAAGATGTACTGACTGTGACTGTAGGAGAGAAAGAGTGAATAGCGCAGAAGATAAAAGGTGTCACTCACCGAGCTGCTTCATGAGGGCTAAAGGCAGAATTACAGTTACAGAGACCAGAACCACCAGGTAGTTGCCATTCAGATACCACTCTCTAAAGTAGACAGAGAGAAAGAATGAGAGTCCATCCACCCATTTTCTGTACTGCTTATCCTACACAGGGTTACGGGAAGCCTGGAGTCTATCCCAGGGAACTTGGGGCGCAAGGTGGGGGACACCCTGGACGGGGTGCCAATCCTTCACAGGGCACAATCACACACACTGACATCCATTCACACATTACGGACAGTTTAGAGATGCCAATCAGCCTACAACGCATTTCAGTGGACTTGGGAGGGAGGCCGGAGTACCTGGAGGAAGCCCCTGAGGCACGGGGGGAGGAGCATACAAGCTCTGCGCACATGGGGGGAGGTGGGAATCAAATCCCCAACCCTGGAGGTGCGAGGCAAATGTACTAACCACTAAGCCATTGTGCTCCCCCCCCTTGAGCTCATCTTATGTTGTGTATTATGTATGATTATTCATTTGTTTACATTGATTCAATTGGCAGAGAATTTTCTCCAAAGTGCTTACAAGTGAGACACAATACAAGAGTGAGTGACAGACGTGGTGCAACAGTGACACAGGGCGTGTCCTGATTGGTCTCTATGCTAGCTAACCCATCAGTTTTCTCGGTAGGCGGGCTTTACAGTCGACCTCTCTCTCTCCTCTCTCTCTCCGGGGGGCGCAGTAGCCAGTGAAGCCACCTCCCTGAAATGAGTTTTTGCAGGTCGCGATGTCTGTCTCACAGTCAAGCACATAGCCGTACACCTTCAAATGTTTAACTAGAGCAAATTTGGATCAGATGACAGAATCCCTCATTTATGCAGTGCTGATGATTTATGTTCCGGTTTAATGTTGTTATTGTAAACGAGACAGGCGCAGTCTACCCGAGACCTTGAGTAACCTCGGACACACAGAAACACAATCACTCTGCAAGGGGATTTGGGCTTGCACCATGTGTTCGGTGCAGACCTTGTCGGAGACGGTTCTATTTTCAGCCATTACTGTAGCTAGTCTGCCCTCTAACTTTGTGCTCTCAGGGCAGAAAAATGACACACGAGCATATCAAAGAACAATATGTCATCATGTGAAAATCATATAATATAAGGATTGTATGAATTTATCAACCAATGGTCTGCATGCTATTTGCCAGCATGCAGTAGTGGGTGTGTCAATACACAGATAATCCTCAGTAACACAAAAACACCCAATTAAGGACTGACCGAAATTAAGAAGACACTGACAGAGTCATTACGATATTATAATATTTGTCTTCTGAAAGTATCTGCAGCATTATAGTCTGACCAAGGGAAAGGAAAGACCATTACATTACTCTGCCATGCACATTGTTCATAACTAATCATGTCATAGCTGCTAAACTGTATCATCACATTGTGCAAAATATTCTTTGACCATTATACTATAGCTCTCTATGTAGGGTTGTCACAATAGCAAAAATTGTACTTTGATACCAATAATCAGCATTTGGGGAATCTGAATATTGTCTTAATCTGAATCGGACAATCAGATTGCAGTGTTTACACGACTCAATACTAATCAGAATATTGCCAAATTCTGATTGATATCGGAATATTCATGTGCATGTAAACCTAATCAATGTCTACCTACATCGTCACTCACTCCTAACAAGAACCGCCCAACGAGTCGAAAAATAATGACCAACATGTAAACTAGCCAACCATCGATAAGAAGATACATACGATCCAGTCAATGAGATTAGAACATTTGGGTTTAATTATCTCGATCGCCTCAGACAGACAGTTCGTAGGTGTGTATGAAGAGAATCGAAATATTTGAAATCGACATTTTTTAAGAAAAAACAGCATCAGCCAGGTTCAACACTTGCATGCAAAAATGAGGCTGCTTCAGGTATCTGTAACCTACTGTTTAACAGTTGATTGTGTTGTAATTCGGCTATAACACCAGATCCCTCCATCTGTTTAATAAGGCTAAAT
This sequence comes from Cranoglanis bouderius, assembly GCA_023630585.1. Lineage (NCBI taxonomy): Eukaryota > Metazoa > Chordata > Actinopteri > Siluriformes > Cranoglanididae > Cranoglanis > Cranoglanis bouderius. The sequence continues at coordinate 13,732,732 of CM042537.1, forward strand.
ATTTGTCGCTGAACAGCCCTGTCACAGTTACGTGACAAATAGAGAGTTTACCATTGTATTCTCTTTTTGTGTCATTATTAAATTATGTCTCTGATTTGCACGTGTGTGAGTGGAAGAAAAGCTAGCAGTTAAAGTATCTGACTATCCATCACGCAGCTGCCGTCTTCCCAAAACACACACACACACAACTCTATATGATATGATATCCATGTGTGATTCACATAATCTATAATGGGTTTTTAATTAATCTGGTCTGGATGAGTAATGTGGTTTATGCAAGACATCTCTCTGTGTTTAAATCTACTTGGCTTGAGCAGAATATAGGATGACTTTCAGATGAATGTCTATAGTGGTGGAATAAAGCAGGTAGTAGATGTGAAAGGTTTCAGTTCAAATCAGGCCAGTGTGACTTTTTATTTTAATAAGCAATAATGAAAGAGTTACCTCTTTTAAAAACGAAGATGCTCTGCCTATGTAACTTTTAAACACTACATTTTAAAGTATAATCCCGTGTGTTATGACGCATACATGGATGTCTCTGGGCTAAACCCCAGATATCCACTGAACCGCCCCTGCTGTCAGCTTAAAATAGCGCCACTCAAATGGTGAGTAAAGGCATGGGGAATAGAGGGAGACAGTCACACATATAGAAAATTAGGCATTTTATGCAACATTTTTATTATTATACTTCGTGAAGAAGTCTTAGAGCCAGACTGAAGACCAATAATTCTTTAGGGAATCTTTTTGAGGTGAAAATTGTTCAAACTAACATAAATATTCATTCTAATTCATACTAACAATAAAAACAAAAGCCAGAGGTATTACTGACCGGTTCAATGCCAGATGGATTTAAAAAAAAAGAAAAAAAAGAAAAAGAAAAGACGAAAGTCCTCTATAAGCGTAATTTCATTTAAAGTATTACACCAGATTGTAATAAGAAGCTACAAATAAGAAACTGATTTTTAGCCTTGTGTTGTGTGTAGTGTTTACATGTTTAACGCCTAGCTCTGTTTTGAACACCAATATTGTGTCAAGCCCTTCATACTTATGCTATGCAAATATTTGTTCCAATTGTACAGAATCTGTATAAACAGTATCTCAAATATTCCGTCACAGTTGCATCACATACAATGATCTGTGGTCACTGACTGTAACTGTGACAACATGCTGTTCCTGGAAATGTTGCCTGTCGAAAATCCACTGGTAATGTTTGTTATTCTAAATCGAATCGAGTACACGGTACACATATGCTAGGACACACATAACAAATGATGTTAGAAAGCTTGAAAAACATCTTACGGTCTGTCTCGGTTCAGGAGAAGTATTTAAGAGCACTGAGCTACTTCATGTCTCACACATCCTTAATCCCTATATTATCCACTATGCCACTATAAATCTAAGGCTAGTCCTTAGAAAGGCATTTAATTTGTGTTAATGATGGGTTAATGGTGGTTTGTGTGCAGCTTTGTGTAGATATCAGACATCCTGGAGGTAAATAATTTTTTATAGACTGCTTAAAGGTGTCTCTTGTAAAGAATGCCATATAAACTTCAAGTACTACCATATCTCTGCAAGGTCATAAAAATAAATGTGAGACCTAATTGTTTATTATATTTAATAACACCATGGGCTGCCTGAATACTCGATTCTGATTGGCTGGAAGGTGTGCATTCAAACCGTTCAATGCACAGGTAGTTCCAGTCAGCTTAATCACCGTTCTAAATTAATGCGCTGCCTATAAACAATTGTAACCATAGTAACATACAGCTGCATATAGTAGTTAAACTCAGCTCCATTATTAGTACAGACGCCGCACAGATGCAGGTAATTCACACTCTCACACTCGCTCTCTCTCTCTAATAACTATTTATTATAATTAATTCAAATAAATATAATCTTATGGTACTACTTTATCTCTGTGTATGATTTAGAGCGGGCAGAATTCTAGATCTAATTAACCGTTATTTTTATCCTTTCGGTCAAATTTTGCACTGCAAACATCAGTGACAGCTTTAACTTGTCAATGCTGGCAAGTGACCATGGTATAAGCGGGATAATCCACAGCTAGAGTCAAAGGTCAAGTGAAGTCGAGACTGGATATGGATATGCTATGTGCATGAAAATGCCACCCTCACACGGTCATCTCAAACTAGAACATACAAACTACATAAATGTCATTATGTTTCTGAGGGACATTTGTTGTCCTCACATGATCCATGAGAGCATGCTTGGTTAAGATGCCAAACATGGATGTAAACAGAGGGAAAGCAGCTGACTACAGGTCCAGGACAGCATCTGATTTTAGCTTCGGGGGGAAAAAAAGAGAAGGGATAGGAATCGGGCACACTTCTGAGACATGTTAATGCTATGACAGCAGCCCCTGTTATGGCCCTTGTCGTCAGGAGTGGGACAGAGGAGTGGCGTGAAGGTACCAGTTAGGTGCTGAGCTTCAAATAACTGTCCAATTCCAGCACAATATTGCTGCCACACCTCCTCTTCGTATTTGTTTGAGATTTTTGAGTGCGGGCCATGACAGATCACAGGTATTTACCCATAGCAGTACCAAGGGCAAAAAAGGTACTGAATAAAAATAAAAATCTCTCATCTTATATAACAAACACTTAAGGTTAGAACAACTTGCTAGATAACACTCAGAACTAGGAATTTACTCACTTCTTTAACATGTGTCATTACTAGATTGTAGGGAACTAATTCAGCATTGTGGATATACACTATATGGCCAAAGGTTCGTGGACACTTGACCATCAGACACATATGTGAGCCTTCCTCAAATGGTTGCCACAAAGTTGGAAGCACATAATTGTAAAGAATTTCTATGTATGGTCGGGTGTCCACAACTTTTACAGTGTCCCCACAACCTGGCCATATAGTGTACATAGTTCCCAAACTGAGCATTGTTTACAATTGCCATTCCTGTGTAAATTAGAAACAGATGCTAATGATAAATGAGCCTGAAACACTAATCTAAGCTAAATCATATGATCTAGCTAATCAAGATCTTGCAGACCATGTCACACTACACAGGGATTAGATTTAAATTCTATAGAGCGGTAAATCACCCGGCTTAGAGCAGAATTGGACAGCCATGCCATATACACACCAGGTGTATGGTACCATTTCTGTTTTTATATTTTTACTTATCAAGGCTCCTTAAACATGTTCCACCATTACACCACAAGTTCCAGTCATCTTGACTTGCTACTACGTGTTCACAGACATTTCTTTAACCAAGCCTCACTCAAGGCTTGCCAATCACTTACCCAGAGTTGACATCTGCCCTCAAGAAGGCCTGGATGACCAGAGGAAACTCGGACTTAACAATGAACAGGTAGCTGGACATAGCTGTGGAGTATAAAATAAACAGGTCAGAGTTTGGAATATACAGCTTCAAGACTGCACCCATCCCTCTTTTCTACACGATGCTGCCATAAAGAACTTCTTTTTTTTAATGGATGATTTCCTGAATGGATGCACTGGCTAAGTAAAGAAGCATATGTGCTCTTAAATTAATTATGCTACAAGCACATGATTTGTATTGATCGTCAACAGCAGGCATGATGTAGTTAACATAGAGACTCTGCGAGGGTTAGAAATTTTAGGCAGGGAGAGTGAGGAAAATGGGACTGCAAAAGGAAGTGAAAACCCAGCAAAAGGGAAAGCCTTAAAGGGAAAGATTAAAGATCAGAAAACGAAGGACGAAAGTCACAGAGCTTATGTTTGCATGCAAACTATTAATCAGGTAATCTTACAGTCAGCTTCATTTTTAAAAATGTACGGATGGTGATTTCTCCCAAGTGGTAGCAAATCCCCTTCTAATACTAACCATAAAATCATTTATCTGAATTTTCTGTTCCCTGTTTCTGTTCCCTTTTCCAATATTGGTGGACCCAGGCCCTATACAAGTAGTATGAATTTGCATGTGCAGTCTGATCAATTTTGTGTGCAGGTACTGGGCATGTTGCCAAAGATGATTTTCAATACAAAATTTAGTGTAAAATGAGTTTAGTGTACCTCATTTAGTGAAAAATCCTGTCCATCTTTAAGAAATTAATCATTCCATGTTTCCTTATACATTCTACACACATACATAATATGGATATAAAAAACAAAAACAAATCCCAAATGCACAGCACAGAATTTAGGTACACAGAACAATCCAATGTATGAGGCTCTTCTCACCTCCAATGTTCTGCAGTGTTATAGCAATTCCAGCTGCCATTTTGCCAGGTGTCCCAAAAGCCCGGAAACCCAGCTGCTCATAGGCTCTGATTCCTGGAAGCATTGTCAGAATATGAAAATAAACTCTGAATATTTAATCAACCGTAAAATGATTACTGGTTAATTACAGGATCAATGAGATTACAGTAATACAAAAGGTATGAACTTACCCACGACACCGGAAGCTTTTAGCAAGAGGTGAATAGAGTAGGACGAAAGAACTGCAACTGCTGTGAGGAGGGACCTGACCAGAAAACACTTATGATTTTTTCCAGTTTCACAGAAAAAAAAAAAAAAAACATTTGCATGCAATTTATCTGCAGCACCTTTTATACCACTATGCTATTTGAATAAGATCAATATGTAATAAACAATTTGATCTTTTAAAAAAAAAAAAAAAAAATATATATATATATATATATATATATATATATATATATATATATATATATATATATATATATATATATATATATATATTCAGCATTGCCCACTTCGTACGCAAAGTTTGGGCTGTTCAAGACATATGATTAGGCTTAGCCCGGGCTCATGAAGCTTCTCCTCATCCAGTTGCACTTGAGTTTCAACTTACGGACTGAAGACCAGACATTCTCCTTTAGGATTTTCTGGTAGAGAGCACAATTCATGTTTCCCTCAATTATTGCAAGTTGCCCAAAAACATCCCCACACCATCACACTTCCACCACCATGCTTGACCGTAGGTATGATGTCATTTTTGTGGAATTCAGTGTTTGGTTTACACCAGATGTAATGGGACCCGTGTCTTCCAATTTTATGGAATTGGAATATGGAAAATTCGGTACATTTTGTTACGGTAAATCAGAGAAGTGAAATTTCCCTGTAAATATAATCATATGTTGTGAAAACCACAAACTTTATGCTTGAATTGGGCAACTCCAATAAGCTTTCCCTAATCATCAGATTTTATTTTACTTTATATGTCACTCATGTTAATCCATGCCCTGGTCTTCCTAGGAAGGACAGAAATCATTGCTTTGGTGCAGTTACACAGAACCAAACAGACTAATGTTATAGCTGTGGAGGGTAAATTATAGCTACCTTCTGAAAATCATCAGTTAAAGTGCAATTGTGAAAAAAGCTACAGCTATTAATAAACGTCTTAGTGTTTATTTAGGGTACTGCTTTAATGCTTAGATTAATCTACCCATGTCAGCATTGATGCCTGGGTTCATAATGGTTTAATGGTTTAAGTACAGAGTGGTACTATTAGGGTGTTAGCAATGTAAATGGGAGCTCATGTTGTTTTTATAATAGTGTAATAATATTGTAAAAAAATGCTCCACATTTTGAGTCAGCAACCTACAACCCCAATTCCAAAAAAGTTGGGACGCTGTGTAAAATGTTAATAAAAACAGAATGCAATGATTTGCAAATCTCATAAACCCATATGTTATTCACAATAGAACATATCAAATGTTTAAACTGAATAAATCTATCATCTTAAGAAAAAAATAAGGTAATTTTGAATTTGATGGCCGCAACACATCTCAAAAAAGTTGTGACAGGGGCAACAAAAGGCTGGAAAAGTAAGTGTTACTAAAAAGAAATAGCTGGAGGTTTAGTAACATGATTGGGAGTAAAGAGTATCTTAGAGAGGCAGAGTCTTTCAGAAGTAAAGATGGGCAGAGATTCACCAATCTGCTTAAAACTAGATCTACAATTTGTGGAACAATTTCAGAATGATGTTCCTCAACGTAAAATTGCGAAGACTATGACTTTCTCATCATCTATAATACATATCATCATCAACAGATTCTGAGAATCTGGAGAAATCTCTGTGCACAAAAGACAAGGGTGAAAATCAATATTGTATGCCCATGCTCTTCGGGCCCTCAGGCGGCACTGCATCAAAAACAGGCATGATTCTGTAATGGAAATCACTGCATGGGCTCAGAAACACCTCCAGAACTCATTGTCTGTGAACACAGTTCGCCGTGCCATCCACAAATGCTGGTTAAAGCTCTATCATGCAAAGAAGAAGCCATATGTGAACATGATCCAGAAATGCCGCAGTCTTCTCTGGGCCAAAGCTCATTTAAAATGGACTGAGGCAAAGTGGAAAACTGTTCTGTGGACAGACGAATCATCCGGCTTTTTATCAGTGCTCAGTTCAAAAGTCTGCATCTCTGATGGTATGGGGTGCATTGGTGCCTATGGAATTGGCAGCTTGCATATCTGGAAAGGCACCATCAATGCTGAAAGGTATATACAGGTTTTAGAGCAACATATGCTTCCATCCAGATTCCATCCCATCTTTACTTCTGAGAGACTCTGCCTCTCTAAGATACTCTTTTTATACCCAATCATGTTACTGACCTGTTGCCAATTAACCTAATTAGTTGCAAAATGTTCCTCCAGCTGTTTCTTTTTAGGAACACTTACTTTTCCAGCCTTTTGTTGCCACGTCCCAACTTTTTTGAGACGTGTTGCGGCCATCAAATTCAAAATTACCTTATTTATTCCTTAAAATGGTCATTTAAATTAATTTTATGAGATTTGCAAATCATTGCATTCTGTTTTTATTTACATTTCACCCTGCAAATTGGGGTTCTAGCAACATCGTTCAGGGTTCATTTTTGTTAACCAGCAACACAGAGGACTTAGTGTGAAGAGTGAATACACAACACAACACGCTCACTAATCCCTGTAAGCCCTAATCGGCCAACACAAACTATCCTGCTACAAGCTACACCTGAGACATGTGGGGTGTGTGTCCTTTTAATATAGGCTGTTTTGTTATATTAAAGCATGTCTACAAATTTAAGAAAGCTGCTCTGAATTTAGTTCATTAATGTGTAATTGTTTCCCTTGTGAGTGAATCTTGGAAGCAAACACATTGAATGCCTGACCAATGGGAAACTCTCTGTAATGAGCATTTTCTATAAAACACCTCAGTGAATGATGGAAAAATGTTTGTTTTTTCTTTTCATTGTGGCATTTGTGTACAACAGAAACTAGCTTAACCCAACTGAAATTAGTAGGTGTTCAGAAGGCACAGGAATTATGTGAGAAATTCTGCAGTGGATACACTATTGATATAAACTATGGACTGCAGACCCACTTTTGGATAGAGAGCATTTCCCATGATCCTTTGTGTTCACAACCCAGTGCCAAGGTTTGGATGGAGCAATGGGTTGCCTGCAATGACCTACTAGCTGGGAGCAGAAAGTTCATCAATCAGCAGTCCTGAAAATGTTAGAGTCACCACCTTTCCCAGACCACTGATGCCTTTGTGTTCTTTACTGAAGTGTATACATTGGCAAATGCTTGTGACTTTAAGGCAGATAACCAAAATTCCATTTATAACCCATTTTAAACACCAGCAATCGTGAGCAGTTTGCTGATGATTATGGGAAAGCCACAGCTGAATTAATGTTTGATTGTGGTAGGAGGAACCTGAAAAGCTCTATTAATTTTGTATAACTCCCATGATTTCAGTAAAAGCAGTTCAGTGTTCCACTTTTGGCACATATGGCAGCAGCCTGTATGTCTACCTGAAGTTATATCTCATTTGCCTTTTACATTGAAACATATGCTGACTATGCCTTCTTACTGCATATATACAATATATCATGTTAATTGTTCCATAGGGTGATTGTCCCAGTACTACTCAAAATGTCATATAATTTCAGGTTTTGTACACTTTAACACTTTTGTATAATTTATTCAACTTGTGCATTATTCATATGGACCCAAATGTCTGTAATACTACATTGAAGCAATGTCAGCTGTCAAAACAGGCATGATTTATGGTGAAAAGTTCCAATCAGATATCTTCTTCATGCATTCAGCCATGTTTGAGCACTAACACAAACTCGAATGAACAAACTTACCTCTTCCTGCATAGTAAAATTTGTACAGATATGAATATCTTACTGTATATTGTAATAATAGGATAACCTGTGTAATTAATTGCTTTTATATATATATATATATATATATATATATATATATATATATATATATATATATATATATATATATATATATATATATATATATATATGTCTACACTATTTCAAATCCATAATCTGTATATTCTATGTGCTGGCCATTTTTCTTTTCTGGAATAGTTAATGGGGAGGGGGACTGAGCAAACTTTTCCTTTCTATGTAAAGCATGTGAGAGTATGAATGACTATTAGTGTAACACAACCAATGAAAGTACAGTTTATGTGACAGCGGATCAAGTTGTGTTCTTAGTAGAAGGATCAGCCTTCCAGGTAATAAGAGCCATGGTGTCCAGTAGCACGTGTGATACAGAAGACACCTAAGCTTGATTTCAGCTCTGCTGTCTAAGCCAGACCAAGACAGGTCAGACAGTGAATCCAGTCAGACGAGCAATTGAGATCTGATGGCCGTATATGGGGAGGGGCGAGATTCCTCTGAAGAGAGGGAGGGGTTCGGGAGAGGAGAGCAGGGACTATTTCAGACGTGGCCTTTCCAGGCACAGAAGGGGCAGGAGTAACAGATGGAAAGTTTTCAGGGGTTGGAGCATAACCCGAATGGCAGGACAGAGACTGAGTCATGGAAACTTTTCAGTGGGAGGGGCTTGGGTCAGCAGGTAGAGCACAGCTGAATGATGGAAAACTGGGATGGGAGGGGAAGAGAGTTGCTTGACATCCTGGAGGACATGCCTTTTCCTCTCCTCTTTAGGAAACAAGGTCGCTATATGGCATTCCTGAAGGTCAGGGCTTAAGAAGTATCTCAGACCTATTTGTCAACTACCTCTGCCATCACTAAACTAAACACAAATGGTGTTTTAAATACAATTATACTTTAGTAGATGTACTATAAATAATAGTGTACAGTGGTTTAGAGACAATATTTCTTATAATAAAATATCAAGATCAGCATGTTAAGAAACGGCAAGCATGATTTGTTCCACAACAGAGAGAAGTGGAACAAGAGGTGATGTCACTAACCTCATGTCAGTAGCGATGCCACTAGTGTATAGATAGATGCAAGTGGCACTCTTCAAATAGCTATGGGAAATAACTGCTTACTGAAAAGAATCTATTAAAACCATGATACACTACCCTGCACTCTTTCAGTCTCTGCTTTGTGATTACGGCTAAATATATATTCTATTTTTTTCTGTGATTTAGGCCTTGATGTTGCTTATGAGTATATAACATTTCATTGTTTGTATTTGTGAAATAGAGAAACTAGTTTCAGACTTACAAAAACAGGATGATGCCGGTGTTGGACATGGCGTATGCCAAGCCCAGAATCCCACTGCCCATAATGGCATTGCCGAGATTGAAGACAGACATGCCAAAAGAGGTCTTCCCTTCAAACTGACAAAATAAAAATATTAGTGTGAAGGATAGTTAGGAGTCCAAAAAGTCAAACATATATATTACTCAATTATACACTTGATATGTACTTGATACACTTGATAGTACATACAGGCTTAGCACCACCATGACGATAAATCATGCACCACCATGACAAAAAATATTTACGTAAGCAGACTCCAGCCTCATGGTGTGTTTATTGCACTTACATCAGTGAAGCGTTGCTTTTTGCCCTCACCGCCAGGCAGAAACTCCACATTTTCAGCCAGGGTTCCATCAGGATCATCGAATCTATCAGCCAGTAGCAAAGAACATGAACATTAAGTCTGTAATTCCTATGTAATTTTTTGTCAAAAAATTTTTTCAAAATGAATTTGATTCAAATTCATCACAGTAGCAGCAACTTTAGGTTAAGTTAGTCTAGAACCTTCAAGCTTTTTAAGCACTTTAACATACCTGTTCTGAGTGCCATTTCTTATGGTTGGCAGCGAGACATGATCCATTGTCCAATGTAAGCACAAACACAAGGCAAACATGCAATGCACTTAGAAAGTACACAATTAAGAAAACACTCCATTCCAGCACAATTTAACATGCTGTAAATAAATAAACATTCATACACAGAGCATACAATCAAAAATACACTTAATTACAATCTATGCAGTTCTGCTCATACATGTATACAATCCTATAGCTTAAGCAGAAGAAAAAAAAAATTATTTATTATTTACACATCATTACCTTAACCAAAAACTTTACCAAAACTTTAAATGAAAGCAAAGTGCTTGTCGGAAAATAGACATGATCTGAAATGTACACATCCTCCCGTTGGGCCCATGTTTGTACATCCGCTGAAATTCAGATAATGAATGTCAATACAGTCATCCACTTTATGCTTGCGGTATTCCAGATATAAATTTAGGAAAAAATAAGCATAATTCCGATGCCAACATGTTTTGGTTCTGTAGAGACCAAGCCAAGATTATAAACTCATAGTTAATCAAAGCAGTAACAAAAGGCCAGTTGTGATAAAGAATATCAGAGAGCGTCACTACCAAGAAAAAATTAATGTAGACTGATGAAACAATGATTGAACTTGTTTGGCACTCAAATTATACAATTAGAAAGTGGTCAAAAAGCTATAAAGAGAAAAACACGCAGCTGTCATCAACGTGTAAAGCTATAAGCAGAACTGCATTTAAGAATTATTACAACATTTACAACATTGACACAATAGAAACACATCATATACATACAGGATATAACATGCAAGAGTGATATGAAATGGCCTCAGTATGACACACAAGGCCAGAGTGCTTTTAAATATGGACATGAAACGTATTTACTGAATAAATATGTGGAAATAAAATCATTAGCGTGATTAAAAAAAAGCATGCTTACGGGTCTTCCTCTATTATTGTCTTCATCTGCACATTCATATCATCCCCAAGGTCATGACCTTTCCCGTTAACCAGGATGCTCATCTCTGACTGGACAGGCTCCATGCAAGAAATAATAGGTTCTGTATGTGCGAGTGTCAATATGTCTCCCACCTCTGCAAAGCAAAGATAAAGTCTATAAGCATAAACAATTAACAGTCTTTATGTAGGCCTAGTAGTCAGCCATGAGTTTCATATCTTGTCTGCTTGCAACAAGGGCTGGGCAATATGATGATATAATATAGATACCACAATTGTGTCACTATAAGGTAGTTTATAAGATTATTATTAGTTTATAAGATACATTGTGTGTCATAGAAATGTCGAAAAGTTTCGTAATACAATATTTTTTGTCATGTTGCTCACCCCTAATTGCAACACACCGGATCAAGTTCATGAGCTAATTATCAAGACCTAAACTGGCTGGATCAGAAATCTGAAACTATGCAGGATAGTGGGCCTCAAGTGGGAGTGGAGTTGAGGGGCCCTGGTTAATCAATCACGGTTATTAATATAAAACAGACATAAACCTTTGCACCAGTGACCTCCTAAAAAAAAAGATCAACCTGTAGGTTTGACTGGGAAGCCTGGTTCTCAATCAGTTACATAAATTATTTACAAGTGCGTGAAATTCTGTATTGCTACAGCTACATCTGTACCTCACACTGTTACTGAACCTTTAATAGAATTTGGCTGAGAGCACTGGAGCCCCAGTGAAACTCTGGAAGAAACAGAACAGTCCAGCCATTGACATGGCTGTTGGGTCATATTTAAACTAGTCCTCTCTTCAATACTTCCTTATAAAACTGCACAAATTGTACCGGAGACTACTATTTATATTTTTATTTTTTTTGTCACACCAAATATTGACTTTGTTTCATTTACTACTGTTTACGGTATTTGTTTAAAAATGTAGAAACATTTAATTTCATTATTTTGAAGGCATCTTTGCTCTACAGCATTTCTTTGCATTTGCCTAAAACGTTTGCACAGTACTGTATATCATTTCATTTTTATTTTCTGTATTTAGATTTGTATTTCACTGTTAATTTAATTCATGCTGGGGTGGATGCCATGAAATAGTTAAATCGGACAGCATCATCCATTTGAATTTATTGCTTTGGCCTGTGGGCCTGTGCATTGTTCTCTAATGTTGGTTAAATGGTTGCTTTGAATATTCTGAGTCCAGAATGAACTTCAGAAAGCATTTGTAGCATCCGAGTTTCAGTTGTCACTTCAAATAAATCACACGGGATTACGTATTTAAAAGCACGATTCAAGGCTTTTGAAAAATTCTTGTCTTACTCTTCCCTTGTTCACGGAATATCCATCCATCCATTTTTTGTACCGCTTATCCTACATAGGGTCGCAGGGAGCCTGGAGCCTATCCCAGGGGACTCTGGGCACAAGGCAGGGGACACCCTGGACAGGGAGCCAACCCATCACAGGGCACAATCACACACACACCCATTCACACACTACAGACAGGGATTCAAACCCCCAGCCCGGAAGGTGTGAGGCAAACGTGCTAACCACTAAGCTACCGTGCCCCCCGGTCGCTGAATACTGATCAATATAAACATTTATTCCAAGAAACAGCTCCAGAAACAGACTTCAAAGAGAAAAGCAGCTGAAAAACTTATTAATCTATTTAGAAGTGGAGACAAACACATCATTTTATTTTCTGTTTATGAATCAGTTTAAAAGCTGATTTTTACTTAATAAGTAACTTAATAAGTAGTTAATAAACTACTTGTTATTAGTTCTTAAAGAATGAAGCTTTCACCTCACTATTGAACTAATATGTTCACTAAGTTTATCTGTGAATCTGTGATAAACACGTTTGAGGAGGAGAGGGTCTCAGTCACACTAAAATTCTGTTTTAATGGAAGCAAAAAATAAATAAATAAATCAGACTTAAATCTGGCCCAATGCCACAATCTGCCTGAGCCGGTATTACTGACAACTTTGGCTTCCTGGATGGAGTGAGGTTTGTAAATCAAATGACCTTTTTTGCTGTGTGGAAAAATGAGAATTATTGGATAAATGAATATCTTAGCCTTAAGCTCATCTTTAAGCTAGTGTGCTCCAAAACAATGACAAAATTTGCATTTAAAAGATATATGCATTCAAAATTTACAGTCTCTTTCTAACACCAATACGGATCAACAATTATGATGACATCATTCTGCACTTCAGTTTCTCATCAGATTTTCTGTCCAATCAAATGCTCTCTAGAATCTGAAGTGTCCTGCTCCCAGTATTATAAAAATTCATGGTATTAACTGTCAAGTTCGACTTAGCTCAGCTAGTTATCACAAACAAGTGTTACTGTACTGGTCAGTTTTGTACAAACACAATTTCTCTCCCAACAGATGTTTTATCTGGAACAATGGTAATATATTAATTGGTGGTATATTAATTGTAAACCAGCTTATTGACAAGAATGGGCAATTATACACTTGTAAATGATTTTTTAAATTTTTTTTTTTTAAATAAAGTCTATCGCCAGTGACATACCAACATTAACCACATCTTCAGCTATAGATATTAATGATTAAACCTTACAAAGTCCCCAACTTCTAGTAAATGGTCTTTCCATTTTTGATAAACGTTTTAATAATAATTTTATAAGAAACTCCATTATTGTCTGATCCAATCCTCCATGAAAATCAAGACGGCTTAAACCTCACCATTTATCATCTGGACATGACCTTTTAAATGTAAATTATTACCTGTAATAATTGTGGGAAGACGAAATACACTACAGCACTGATATTATGGTGAGGCTGTGAGCAGATAGTGTCAGTGCATTGGGGAAAATAGCTACCATTAATGTAAAAAAACGAAGTCGCTTGTCAGATTTTCCTAATAAGCAACATATTTTTTAAAACAAGCCCAAAAAACCACGACCCGTGATTTTTTCAAGCGACTTCAGAAAGCCCAAAAGTTCCGCATTACAAACGGACTTGCCAACTCTGGTCTCAACGTCTCCGGTGCCTTATATACAGTGACCTTCCACAGCCCGGGAGGAAATGCGATTGGTGCAGGACCCAGCCGATTCAGACTGGTTCAATCAACAAGTTGCGGGGCTTCATTGGTCTAATTAAACCCCACACCTTCTCGATACTGACAGGAAAAAAAAAAACATATGAGCAGATTTGTGACTCTGCTGGTTTTTTATGTTTGATATTTAATTTGGCGTGAGATTTACTTGGGTAGCATGGGGAGACAGAGCCTGAAAGCGTGTCTCACACCAAATGCGTGAGAGTTGGCAACCCTGCTTAAGTGGCCTGCAACTGATGACAGTGCCCTAGTTAATCCAATAGATTAGGTTAAATTCTATTGTAAATATTTAAATAAATACTCACATGCATTACTTAAATAATTACATATAAGCTGCAATAAGCAATCAGACATTAGTATATTCATTTAACTATTTGCATTTTTAGTTAACTTGGTTTAGTTATTGTATTTAACTAGGTCTGTAATTTATTTCGTACAGTGCCCTCCACTAATATTGGCACCCTTGGTAAATATGAGCAAAGAAGGCGTGAAAAATTGTCTTTATTTTTAACCTTTTGATCTTTGGTTAAAAAAAAATTCACAAAAATACTCTGCTCTCATGGATATCAAACAATTACAAACAAAACACGGGTTTATCAAAAAAATCTTTGTTAAATATAGGTGTACAAGAATTATTGGCACCCTTTTAGTCAATACTTTGTGCTACCTCCCTTTCCCAAGATAACAGTTCTGAGTCTTCTCCTATAATGCCTGATGAGGTTGGAGAATACATGACAAGGGATCTGAGACCATTCCTCCACACAGAATCTCTCCAGATCCTTCAAATTTCAAGGGCCACGTTGGTGGACTGTCCTCTTCAGTTCACCCCACAGGTTTTCTATGGGTTTCAAGTCAGGGGACTGGGATGGCCATGGCAGGAACTTGATTTTGTGGTCAGTAAACCATTGTTGTGTTGATTTTGATGTATGTTTTGGGTCATAGTCCTTCTGGAAGAGCCAACCACGGCCCATTTTAAGCTTTCTGGCAGAGGCAGTCAGGTTTTCATTTAATATCTGTTGATATTTGATAAAGTCCATGATGCCATGTATCCTAACAAAATGTCCAGGTCCTCTGGCAGAAAAACAGCCCAAAACATTAAAGAGCCATCACCATATTTAACCGTGGGCATGAGGTACTTTTCATTACCGTTTAGCCTCCATGAAATATAACATTAGAGAATAATTACCTGAATTAGCTAGCTAGCTTATGCAGGGCTCTAGACTAACTTTTTTTCTTAGGTGCACCAGCACAAAAGTTAGGTGCACCCAAATTTTTATTTTTTCATTTTCAATGATAAGAATATTACATATGGTTAATGCAGTAACAAGACAGTAGGCATATTAAGGACATAGGCTACACGACATGACATGGCTTACCTTGCTCAGGGACCTCAATGTGTCCAATCAGTATATTCACCAGTCTTCCTCTCCACAAGATACGACCGTACACAATGACGCATTCCTTTGTGGCGATATCTGTGTCTCCGTCGATTAGGAATGCCATGTACGCACTGTTCGCAATTTGCTCAGACGTCTTTTTTTTCCAATGTATCTGTGATGACTCCTATAAATTGGGTGCACGCGACATCATTGCTGTACATCGGGTTTACGTTCAAGCCATTTTTCTTCATAAGAATTATTTCGGACTTGAACTTAGGGAAGGGAAGTTCTTCTTTTGCAATATTGTAGGCAATGTTAAACTTGATTATCATCTCGGCCTCGTCTGATGATCTGTTTGCTGCTGCCTGCCGCTGAAAGGCAGCGGGGAGAGGGGACACTTGGGCAGTGCATTTATCGCGGCATGTAATGTGTTTTATAGATGCATTGTGCTTTTTCAGCGTTTCAATTCGAAATGTATTAGAACCAGTCACAAATGCACTATTGCTGGCCATGGTCTTCCCACACTCTTTACAGTAAATACAGTGCATTATATTATCGGCTTAACTGTGTCTTAGCCAGGGAAACTGGTCAAGCCACTCTCTTCGAAATGTATACACTTTCCCCCTTTTAATTTCAGTGGGCGCTGGCTCGGACTCGATCGTATGTGGCTCATTATCTAATGCCGTCTCCGGACTAGGGCTTGACATAACCTGGGAGGTTGATGGTTCCGTGTCAGAGCATTGGTTATGATTTTCGGACGGATCAGGCCTTAACTTAACATTCTTAACGAAAAGTTGTCAATCGTTCTTTTCATCTTCTCTCATCATCCGCGGCTACGTCCACTCTGTTTATCTGACGGGCCTAGGCTACTCACCTCTCTCTGTCTGACTGCAGCACACGCAT
This sequence comes from Cranoglanis bouderius, assembly GCA_023630585.1. Classification (NCBI taxonomy): domain Eukaryota; kingdom Metazoa; phylum Chordata; class Actinopteri; order Siluriformes; family Cranoglanididae; genus Cranoglanis; species Cranoglanis bouderius. Next base: position 13,749,099 of record CM042537.1, read on the forward strand.
TTTCAAATGTACACACACGTACAGGAATATCTGGACCACGGCCAATCGGGGGGGGGGGGGGGTCTGCCCTTCACTATCTCTGATTGGTTTAGACCACGATATGGGCCTAATGTGTGTCTGTTGTTGAACCATAGGGAGACTTTCAGAGTCGCAGAGACTTTTTTTTTCCTTCGAACAGCTGGTCGCACCGGTGCGAACTCAGATTTTTTTTAGTCACACCATTGAGAAATCAGGTCGCATGTGCAACCAAATTGGTCGCACTCTAGAGCCCTGTTATGTACAAAACATATTTTAGCCCAGCTTAATTAATTTCACATATTCAGTACATTTTGGTGTTCATAATGGTGTCAGGTATTTTCTCTGCAGATCTGATAAAACAATACACAATCATAATGAGAAACAGAAATCAGCCTCTTTTTTCTCTTTCTTATGAAGACAACGAAGATTGTCATGTTACCAAGAAACCGCAAAGCCGTACATCATAAGCTAAGACTTTCCTGTATTGGAAAATGTCAAATGTAACAGCCTTACCGTTCACTTACAAAGCACTGACAATGGAGACTCCTTCTATAAATACTAAATAAACTTCTCCTTACAGAAAACTTCACTACTTCAACAATTACACAAGATTTTAATATGTTTATATGGAGCATTCGCCATACTAGTCCATGTAAGTTTATGTCAAATTAATCAAGATCTACTGGCCAATCAGAATTGAGAATCCAAGAGCACTGTGGTATAAATTAGTTATAGCACTCTCGAGTGGTGGTTTAACCTCACAGTTATTTGGCATTTACTCCATGCAAAGCACCCAAGGACAGTGACAATGTACATGGTCTACTAGAAATAAGCACACCAAAAACAGTTTAGTATTCCCTCCAGATAAAGTACAGCCATCATTTTCAGTATTGTAACTAAATATGCTATGCTTGTCAAGTCAATAATCTGTATAAATTTGAGCTGTGCAAATGCGAACCAAATGAAGCCATCATGCACAGTTATATAATAACAGTTATGTTATATAAATGTTACGTAACTGTATCATATTACTAAGATTAAAGTCAAATTGCATTATTTATCGATGGCCCGGTACACCCAATTCTCCTGGCCTCCTCCTCTAAAATGGTTTTGGATATGCCAATGACCTAGCGCAGTCAGCAAAATTGTCTTACATACTGATATCCACCATGTTCAACATGCTAAGCTTCTCAATAATGAAAACCAACAAGCAGCCCAAGACTCATTCACATATTATTAAAGACTGGAGATGGTTTATTTTACACATAGTGATATGCTGGCAAATTTAGCGCTGCACCGTGGGCTTCTGAAATTCAATGTGGCATGACAGAGTCATAGGCCATTCAGTTGGCACAGACAGATGGTCAATCCTGGGACACAGTGAGTTTAAACAGAGGATATCCAATGAAGAGCAGCCAAATGCCGTTAACATTCACTGTTCATGTGTACCCAAAAGAGTTCAGAGCACAAGAGTCAGTTCACAGGCAGAAAAAAAAACTGCAGATGCCAGGATCAGTACATTTCAAGAGAATCAGGGTCGTTTCTCATATGGGAATCTTTAGGTGCTGAGCTCTTTGACCTTCAATCTTCTTGCTTGAGAACATGCAGATGGTAAAGTTTATCCTTATGTGGTGGAAAAAGTGTGGGAATTAGACGATCTGCACCTGAGATTATACAATATCTGTTTAATGATAAAAACAGAAAATAGTCACAATAACCCTCATAAAAAACACTTTGTATGTTTATATTCCCATACGGCAGTTGATAGCTATAAATCCATGTAAACTTAATGTGTAGAATGCCAACAACCAAGATATATACACAATACCAAGATGGAGCAAAATATCCCATATCGGCTTGTTTGTTTTCTGACAGGAAGAAGTACCAATATGGGAGTAATCGTAAAAATGGTTGTAAAACCAGGTATTACTCCTATTGTGTTCAAGGGTCAATGATCATTTTCCATTCATCGGGAAAATCAGACAGCGCTTAAACAAAAACAATGCTGTGGGCCTTGTATTTTCCCCCTTAAATTTTGTCGAATTTGATTCATTTTTCAAATACTAGCCACACGTCAAAGCTACTTATGGATAGAGTTAATGTATGAAGCACCCCCAAATAAACAGTGTCACAGGCAGGTCTTACATAGTGTGGAAAGTGAAGGGGTCTCATACCAGAACATGTACCTCATCAGCTTAAAAGAGACTGTGCCTAGAATAAGGGCCAAAAGCACCTCATAAACTACCACTCCAACAACACCGTTTTGAAATAATGTTTGCATGCTGGCACTTAAACAAGCCATGGGGTTCCAAGACATTCGCCCGACTAGACTCTCTCAAAACATTTTCTTTGATCCAGTTTGAGTAAAATGGTAAGGCAAAAGAAAATATCTTAAATTCATAAAATGGAAAAACACACCAAAAAAAACCGCGATTTACATTTCTAAAAACACCATGTCACCTCTAACGGTCACCCCTTTATCTTTTGAAGAATTTATCAATACTATAAATAATACTATATAAATTCTATAATGAACACCAAAAATAGAAAAATCAAATTGTGATTTCTCTTAGATATCTAATTGGCAAATAACAATGCACATTTAGTTGTGAAAGAATTCTATAATTTATAGCTCAGTAAGTGTTTGATATACACCAGTGCTGGAAAATTTCTATCAACAAGCAGAAGTAGATTTGATATCGATATGTGACAAAATATTGCTCATGGTCTTGTGTTGTCAATAGAATTAAATAGGGGCCTGTGCTGTGAACTACACATGCATTTAAAGGTCAATTTGCCACCATTCCATCCCTCGAACTATCCAGCTATGTAACTATGCATTTTTGACAAATCTGGGCTGGGATATCTGGCATCCGTCTATTAGGACAGACATCCCCTAAGGTTGTGTACTTTCCTGAGAACTATGGTGGCCCTCATTTCTGACAAGGATGAAACGGTATACAGATGCCATATTTTGGTCCATGGTGTACACATATCCCGCACATGCAGCCACCTGCTTATTTACCTCTAGAAATAAACAACATGGCTATGGGTTTGGTTAAAGCATTCAGGTTCCCAGCCCTATGCTTTCATTCTTGCTCTAGTGAGAAGGTTATGCATCAGAACCTTGTACTTGTTCCCAATAAGCAATATTGTGGATTCTCCTTTTCCAATGACGAGATTCCATAGGAGCTGGCACACATTCTTCGAACCAGGGAATTTGCTCAACTTAACTGCAGAACAACCTATGGTGTTACTTGCTGCTGGTCCCATACCAGCATAATTTTAGTGCTGGATCTGAAGCGATTTTGGTATTGTAGTGGAAAAGCACAGAACAGGTTTCAAAAATAGTCGTAGGAGACTACCCAAACCTCAAATATTAATTACAAGCTAATAGGGTTACACGGTATACCAGTACTATAGTATTATCGCAATACTAAAGCTTCAAAATACCACCGATGCCACTGTATTTTTTAAATGGTAGTATTGTCAATACGGTTGTATAGTAAGTAATGCTGTATGTGCGGCAGTTAATACTATTTTCACTAAAACAACACATCTCACTGCTTCTGCAGAATACACATTTAGTGACACTTCATTTAACCTAAATTCTTTACCTTAATCTTTAAAGATTTCCTGTTTGCTACCAAGTGAGCTAACGCTAACCGATGTGTGTAAATACTAAAATCAGGTTTCATACAAGGTGTTTGAAGTGGTTGAATTTGGCTTTTTGAAATGTACGCACTGGAAGCCCTTGAAAATAGCCATTTTCTATCTAGTGGTGCTTAAAAAGTGCTTGAATTATAAAAAGTCAATAAATACAAAACTGCTAAATAACTTAAGTGTTTATTTTCGATAGAATACGAATACAATTCTTTCACTTAAAATATTACTCCCCGCTGCAGCCCCTCCCCCTCCTGCCTCTATTCACTCACTCATTTTGACAGAGACAGCTCTGGTCCACTTCTCAGGCCCCTTTAGCAATTTTTTTCCCCCCTCAAAAAAGCACACAGTGACAATTCTAGTGACTTTTTGGTCAAACCTTAGTTTCTTTCTGTAGAAGAGAGTGGCCAGTACTGCCTTGCGAGCGCCAGGTCCTGCTTCCCCCCCCGCATACACACCTCTCTCTCTGTGCAGCTACTCTGTTCATTGAGTAGCAGAGAGGAGCAGCTCATTCATTCGCTTCTAACTTTCTCTCTGAGTGATAATTTTCGATATAGACAAAATCACAGCACAGGCGTTGTCTTTAACTTGTGTGTGTGATGATTTTGTCAGAGGACGTTGTGATTTTACTGTAAAATCAGGATTTTAGCAGTGCAGATCAGCAGCATGTAAATGGCTTGGAAGTGACTGCTGGTTAACTTGTAGTTTCTTAATGGGCCGCGTTTCGGTCACTATTTCATACTCGTTCCGCTGTCTGGCAAAAGAAACAGAAAAATACATACATGAGAACAGCTTTATTGGGAATTCAGCTGTATTAAAATACAGCATGTGAGCACAGCACATCCCTTGTATAGTCCTTGAAAACAAAAAAATAGTGCCTTGAATTTCCTGGAATTTCATTATGAAGCATCTGTATGAGCCCTGTAAAATTAGCCGTGTTTGACAGTGAGCAAGCTAACGTTCCCAATTTTATGACTTTTTTGGAGCTCATTTCCAAATTCAGTTATTTATTCCTAATGTTGTGATCATTCTTAGTACTCTGAGGACAATTTCCATTTGCTTGATTTCACTGCTCTAGGGAACAACAGATGAAATATGTGGTACATTGAATTAACTGCTTGCCAATTGTATGATTGTTCTTGAGTTTTTCCAATAGCCAGTTATTCATGCTCATTAATAAAGTATTGAGATGAAAATCTGGTTTGTCTGTTTTCATTTATATCTATGTATTTCTGTAAATTTGGTTCATGTTGTAGATTTGAAATATGAATTAACACAATATTGCATGGTATCGTGATACTACTTGGTATCATGATACTTCAGTTGGTATAGTATCGTATCGCGTTTATGGTATTGTGACAACCCTACGAACTAATATACTGACTAAGTAAGTAAGTAATTTCCACTACAAAGTACAAACACTATAACTGTACCGAGGGCGCTGTCAATCCAAATCTCACTAGCAAATGAGAGTAAATCGCTGTTAAGCCCACCCACACGAGAGGTTTGTGCCAGAATGGTGAACGTAAATTTGCGGAGCATAAACGAAAACTTTGAAAGCGCAAACAAAAACTCTGGCAGCGCATTCATAAACCATGATTACTGAAAACTGTTCACAAATAATGCTGTTTATTTGAAGACCATGTTAAATGTCTGCCACCGAGTTCACTGTTTTCAGTTTCAGAGTCTTTTTCTTCTTTCTCATTGTATATTTTTTGTTTCTTGAAAAGTTACATTCAATATTTTGGAACAAATTTATGGTTTCCATTATGGTTTCAATACATTGCTGTGACCTCTAAGTACCAAAGAACAGGGGACACTCCACCACCACCTCAACCTCAGGATGCACACATTGGCTCTGGTTCTGGAAACTACAGTATCCAACAAAAGAAATCTGAGATTTTTTTTTTTGGTTCCAGAGGACAATCCTCACTGGTAGCCGAACTGTTGTGTGTAATGAACTGTATGTTTTTGTAATCAGCAAAACAGGAGATCTCAATATCAGGCAAAACTATGTAATGCCCTAGGATAATCATAGCATTTAATAAGAGAGTATAAGCTATTGATGGGTTTCTCAAAGCACATTTAAATTATACAGAACTCAGGGCTTGGCTTCCCATAAACAAGGCAAGACAATATTTACTCTTTGTCCAAAAGAAACAAGACTAAGTTTAGTTATATCAAACACACAGCATGTTTTGGCAGGCTGTGCATACATACTGTATATTACAAATACAAAAATATTAAAAAATAACCATCAACAATGGCTTATCTCATCACTCTGAAGCAAGCAGACAAGGGCTTGGGCTCACAGTACATACATGTATGTGCTTTAGTGATGTTTGCACAACCACACTGCCTCAGACTGGTTCACACAAAACCGGACATGGCCACTGCCCTTACCTATCAGAAGTAGTTCAATGACTACTTGTTTATCGACACATTCTGAACATTGACCCTCATGAAAGCAGCATCCTTTGTCAAACACAGTTGCAGTGCCGCCAACAGCATAGCTGCGCATGCACCAAAAGGACATCTACTGTGAATATTTTTTTTTTTTTTAAATGATCAATAGTACCAGTTTGGCACACAATGTGTCTTCACTGATTCTTCAAATTTTAGACCAAAAAAGTAACTTGAGTTTCTGAACATAAATTATTATTATTATTATTATTATATTATTATTATTAAATTGGCTTTGTCAATTATTAAAGTAGTTCCAGTGTGGTGATAAACCACATGGTGTCCAATGTCTTGTGTACAGAACTCTGAACAGTATCCAAGCAGTGGCTGATCTCTTTATATAGGTCACAGTCAACAGAGAAGGTCTCGGACTGACACACTTAAATGTCATCTGCTATAACCCTGCTGTCAGGAGGGTAAAACTGAGTAAGCTGTCCTAGGCCCAGGCTGGGTGGTGGTCCATGGGATCCACTAATATGTGGAGTAGCCTACTTATTAAAGTATACTGATTTTAAAAAAATGTCCCGGGCCTAGTCATTATGCATGGCAGGTCTGAATAAAAAAAATTAAAAAACACCCTGAATATTATTGTTTATCATCAATGTCATCATCAGTTGTGCAAGATATTTATTTTATAATTAAATTATATAAATTCTGACACAATGCTGTTCGCCTGCTAGCTGATAGTGACAGCAGTGGGAATTCAACTCTCTCATGAGATGGTGCAGCAATGCTTTAATCCTTTAGTCTGTCCAGCTCTCCCAGTGCCACATCTGTTCACTCTGCTCAAACACAAAGGGTTCCAAAGCTTCAATTTCCATACTAATACCACCGCCCCCCAATCAGCGTCATTGGGCTAGTCATCTCATATAAGTCTTTGCTGTAACTAAGCACAACCGTTCCATGTACACTATTCCCCCTTGCTGTTGGCCTCCACTCTTCTAGGAAGGCTTTCCACAAGACTTTGGAGCGTGGCTGTGGGGATCTGCGCTCATTCAGGCACAAGAGCATTAGTGAAGTCAGGCACTGATGTCAAGTGAGAAGGCCTGGCACACAGTCAGCGTTCCAGTACATCCCAAAGGTATTCAGTGGGGTCGAGGTCAGGACTTGGGTTGATTTGGAGTTCTTCCAAATCAACCTTGGCAAAGCATGCCATGTGCACAGAGGCACTGTCATAATGAAACAGGTTTGGGCCCCTTAGTACCAGTGAAGGGAAATCTTAATCCTGCAGCATTAGTTTGGGAAAGGCTCATATATGGGTGTGATGGTCAGGTGTTCACAAGCTTTTGGCCATATCATGTAGCTGCAGTGAATTGAGGAACTTTGAGTCCAATGTTTGTGGTCTTCCCTACGACTGTGTTGCATTGCTCACTCATATAACATTGAATACTGCTTGAAACAAATAAATAAATAGGTAAGTGAGAAAAGAATGTCTTGCTCCTTCGTTTTTAGGAGCCAACCATTATGCCTTATGTTTGAGGTCATCTTTCTCATAGCTACTAAACGCCATTTTAACTGCATTACATCACAGCAGCACACAATCACCGACTGCTCACAGGCACAACGAAAATACAGCACAAAGTAAGCAACAAATTAGCACTAGAAGCGCTAAGCACATCACTCATGTTTCAAAATAAACACATATAATGTGTTTCAGGGTGAAGTTTCTCTTTAAATGTCTATCACATAGTAAAGTTGTCATGTCTCAATCCTTGCTAGACTAGAAGTAGCAAAAAAAAAAAAAAAAAAAACCTTGTTGAGTAGCGTGTAGCCGCTTGAACTGAGGAGAATTGTCGGTTAAATTCTTAAATTAAATTCTGAATGTAAAAATAAATAAATAAATAAATAGCGTGAAGTAAGCTACTTTTAACATTTTCGACTGGAATTGCTGGGAAACTTTTGGTTTACGTTAAAAACGAGGCGCTGTTCGCCCCGTCCAAAACAAAACGCCTTGCGACGTCGACTTTCTTCATTTACAATTAACCTACAGAGCAGACCACAGACCTGCTCGTCTCTCATTCATAAAGAAAAATGCAATACTGTTTTCTTCCTCTGCAGCTGAGTGATTTGTGAGACGGAAGTAGTCCGAGTATTGATCAGCTTAGCTCTGAGAGCCTGGTCGGACTGATCCACGCGGTAGAGAATCCTGTTACCGTAAAAGAGAGGCGTGTAAACCTCGCCGTTTGTAAAACCTCGAATAACACATTTAAATAGGGTCACAGACACCGAACATACCTTTAAATGTATACACAACGAGCAGCATATTGTCGTTGTGTCAAGCATTTAATTCCTATTTTAAAACCAAAGCGCTCTACAGACAATGAGAAAACGCTCTACAAAGAGAAACGCACAGTTCTCTATGGACTTCATATTCACCAGATATTAGTGCGAGCAGTTCTTATTGTCCTTAGCTGAATCCAGCGATCCCCCAATTACGAGATTACTTTCGAATAATGTGCGGGTCGATATTTTTCGTTATTTACACCGTGAGACGTCGATTTAACCGTTTATAAAAGTAGGGAAAGTGGAACACATGGACGTGTCACACTAGCAGGAATCCTCTACCGACAGCCTGCTTCCCTTCCCAAACAAAGACTGTTAATTCACTTTCATTCCCGCATAAGCTTACTGATAATTTATTAACGAGTACAAAATATTTCGAATGGCAAAATATATAGGCCAATATATATATATATATACATTTCATTCGTTGCAAGCGACATATTTATAAAATGATAAGTGACTAAAAAGTGAAATGTAGCTTACCAGTAGACGAATACACAAATACACCGCTGACTTCCACTTATTTCCTCTGTTAATGCGTTATTTCAACTCGTTGCTTTTCCCGGCGCCTTTTTTTTTCTTTAGGCTATAGGTAGAAAAGTTGTTGGTGGTTTTTTTTTTCCTCTCTCTCTTTCTCTCTTTGTGCAGCAGGATGTCCTAAGAATTGCAGCTCTCTTCCTCTTGTGTTTCACATGAAATGTTTGGAGAAATTAATTGAAGTCGGAGTCGCTCTTTAGTTCAGAAATAAGGAGGCGCCGTGTAAGTCCCGCCCTCCCTGAACTGTCCAATCAGGATCACTTATGGGTTAACGGACAGGCCACAAAGAGCACGCTACCGTACTAAATAGTAGGCTGTGATAAAATAGTAGGTGTAATAGTAATGGCTAGTACAAACAGTGGCGTACTAAACTGTTTAGTACGATGTGTTGCTCCATCCTTGAGTACACACAAAATGTACCTGTTTTTTTTTTTTTTTTTTTTTTTCACCTTTGTCGTGGGAAATGAAATAAAATCTCTCAGAGTCCACGGGTTTGAGATGTCAAAAATCAGACTTTTATTGGAACACCACAAAAGCCGAGATGTCTGCAAATCATCTAACACATACAATCAATGTTTATGCTTTTATACAATACTAAAACAATGATCTCATTAGGCGGGGTTTTCCCATTTTTTCTTTTGATGACATTTCTGACGTCTCGCCACAATTATGTTTCTTTCTCCATATCTTATCTATAACTGTGGGGCAAATTCAGCCAGCTTATTTTTTTTTGGTAGTGCAACTGAAGCAAACAATCAACTATGGGTGGCAAGGCGCTGTCAAAAGATCTCCGTTGTGGACAGGCACAAGTCAGGAGATGGATACAAAAACATTTCAAAGGCTTTATCAATGCCTATAAGCACAGTGAAGTCTATTATTAAGAAGTGGAAGGTATTTGGTACAACACAGACCCTCCCTGGATCACGACGTCGCTCCAAACTGTATGAAATAGCCAGCAGGAAACTGGTCAGAGAGGCTACCAAGAGGCCTACAGCAACTCTGAAGCAGTTGCAGGAATTTATGACAAAGAGTGGTCATTGTGTGCATGTGACAACAATATCACAAATTCTCCACAAATGTGGCTTGTATGGGAGGGTTGCAAGAAAAAAGCCACCCACAACTGAGCTTTGCTAAAATGCACCTTGAAGATTCTGAGGCCACATGGAAAAAGGTGTTATGGTCAGATGAGACTAAAATTGAATTATTTGGCCTCAACACCAAACGATATGTCTGGCAGAAATCCAATACAGCTCACCATCCAAATAACACCATTCCTACAGTAAAGCATGGAGGTGGAAATATCCTGTTATGGGGGTGTTTCTCTGCAGCAGGGACTGAAACACTTGTCAGGATAGAAGGAAAATGGATGGGGCATAATACCGTCAAATTCTTGAGGAAAATCTGCTGCCCTCTGCCAGAAAGTTGTCAATGGGAAGAAGGTTTACCTTCCAACATGACAATGACCCAAAGCACACAGCAAAACTGACCACACAGTGGTTGAAGGAGAAAAAGGTGAATGTCCTTGCATGGCCTAGTCAGAGCCCAGACTTAAACCCCATTGAAAATCTGTGGAATGACTTGAAGACTGCAGTCCACAAACGGTCACCATCAAATTTAACTGAACTTGAGCAGTTCTGCAAAGAAGAGTGGGCAAATCAAAGTCTAGATGTACAAAGTTAGTAGAGACATATCCCAACAGACTAAACGCTGTAATTAAAGCAAAAGCTGGTTCAACAAAATACTGACACAAGGGGGTGATCCTTTTTCCTACTCAGTGATTCTGTTTTTTAATTTTTTTGTTTTTTTCTGACATGTTGGTGTTATATCTTTCACTTGGATGTTATAAGTTGCACTGAGTAAATACAGCTGGATAAAACAAAAACTGTGTCTGTCTTCATTTCAGGCTGAAAAGCAAAAAATGTGATTATTTTAAAGGGGGTGATTCTTTTCTATATCCACTATATGTATATATACAACACAGTATGAACACTACAACAATACCATGCGATTTCCTCAAATTTACAGTATCCAAGTCTTGTATACATTTTCCGGTTGGTTAGCATTATATAACGAGCTACACTTCCATGCAGAATGGCCTCATTCTATTGAAATGGCAACAACTATGCAGCACCCCATGAATTTTATTAGGGCATTGTTGTTGCTTTTTGTCTCAACCCACATTAGTCCTTGTCAGTCTCGTGCTAACATTAGCAAACATGAAATTTAGCACCAACTGCCAAACCCCTACAAAAATAGTGTTAACACAATGCCGTCATAAATCAAGAACTGTACAATATCACTACACCTACTGTGTCACAATCACAAACACAATATATCAAATCTGAATAACAATAATAATAATAATAATAATAATAATAATAATAATAACAACAACAACAATAATAATAATAATAATAATAATAATAATAATAATAATAAAACCCCATAAATTATGCATTAAAAGATTCACACATTTATCTTTGTTTTTAGTATTAAAGCACTAGACCATAAATGTATTATTATACATATTATTTAATCTATGTATCCATTCCCATTTTTACAAATATTATGAATTTAAATTTGCCTCCTTTGATCCTCCTTTATACTCACCCTCTTTCCTCCCAAATGTATAATTAACTGTGTAAAACTGTAACATACTGTACAACACACTGCACCAGACAATTATTTATGTTGCTTCCAAAAATAAACTAAAAGTCTATGCCATATTACATTTGTCTTAATAGCTGTCATCAGTTAGCACTCACTGCACTCAACTCTGCCCAAAAAAAACAGCTCAGGGTTTAGGTACTACCTCCATTACACAACAACAGAACTGTGCTTGTTTACTGTCAATGCACTTCATAGCCACTAGTGTGTCGTGTAAATTTAATACAGAGGCACAGTGTGACCAATAGGATGTTTTTCGCATGGACTTGGTGAGGTTTTAAGAATGTGTTTGGGCAGGTTTCTGCCATGAGCTACTATATAAAACAACAAACACAGCTATTAACAAGTGGTGGGGACATAATCGGGTATTTCCCAGCATCCCCAACATTAAATACATTCATAGCATCTACCTGCTTTAAATATATACAGTATATATATATATATATATATAGGCCTACCACAAGTGCAATGTGTGTGTGTGTGTGTGTGTGTGTGTGTGTGTGTGTGTGTATGTGTGTATGTGTGTGTGTGTAGAACTGTTACTGCAGGTTATGCTTTCCTCAGTGCAGCTGTCTTCATTCTACTTGTGCTGGAGATTGCTGTCTGGCATAAAGTGAGAAGACATGGGTTATCAACTAGACCCACACCCACATTAACCTGTAAAAAAAAAGCACAAACATTTCATAAAGGCGTATGCAAGGTGCATTCCACATTGCCTCTTTTTTAATCACAGCAGTCTGTAGTTGTCAGTGGACATTATACATGCTTATTTTCAAGCTCCTTCACCACCGCTACGGAAGCATACACACACTCCACTACTGTAAGTGGTTACCATGCCAGCTCATTAGATTCTGAATGCAGCCACTCATCCTTGCCTCTTTAGAGCTGAAAACCTTACAATTACTTTTCCATTATGGAGAAACACAGCAGCTGGAAGGAGCTTTGGTTTGTGTCTGAGTGTGACAGCTACAGTAAGCTGTAAATTCTGCTCCAGCTTTGTTCTGCCCACTGCACTAATTGCTTTAATTGTTACTAGTAATGAGCTTTAGCACTGGTTTGACAATGAATGTGCTGCTGCTTGCACAGTTCCAGACCAGACCAAAGCACCAGGAAGCTCTTTCTAATTCAAGAATAAGAAAAAAACGTATTACAAATGATTTGTCATGAAATTGGTGAGACTGCTACAGTATAGGAATTATTAGTCTCTTACCATTTACATATGCAGACTGCTGATTTTAAACAAGTTCATACTCATACCATAGTACTCATTTAGACTGCAGCGTGAGCAAATTCAAATGTTTATTATTTGTTGAGTGCCTTGGTTCTAATTATAATTTAGACAATTCAAGGAAATGAAGAATTGAACCTCTATAGCAAAACAAGTAGAAGTTTTTCAGACACTGTCAAAGGCACACACACAATTTAGCAGTAGGGAATCATTACAGAAGTCTGTTTTTTGTTGAAAATGAAAGACGAAATGACCTAATAAGAATTTTTCATCCATGAGGCCTAGTAGATGCAGCCAAGACCTGAACTTCATGAGTTGGACAGAAGGCCTTGTACATACTATTAACTACCAACATAATTAGGGAGTGATTTGAGTTCCATTGTGGGGGGATTGGGGTGGAGGGATTTGGGTATTATCTGACCTTAATTTATGCTCACATATTTTACACAGAGATAATAGCCAGCTCTTTTTGAGAGTATGAGCCTAGACATGTCTATTAAAATAAAAATAGCCAGATTCTGTGATGAAAGTGCTTCCAATGGAGAAAATTAGGAACAGCACATCTATTAAGACTGACTTCTTGGTAATTGCAATGGTTTTTTACATTCTTCCACAGATTTAAGCCTACTTACTCTTGAAAATGAGAAAAATTCTGCTTAATTTTTTGTTTTTCCCACCATTATTTAGTAAATATAACTTGAGAATATTCATATAAACTGTTGTCAAAAAAAAAAAAATAATAATAATAACAACAATAAATTATTATTGTTTTTGACAAGAACAAGGACAAGAACAAGAATAACAATAATAATAATAATAATAATAATAATAATAATAATAATAATAATAATAATAATAATAATAATAATAATAATAAATTAAAGCTGCAAGCAGCATTTTTGGGGGGCCAAGCACCCAGACTCGGTGAGCCACACATTCAAAGACATGCTACAATTGTTGCCCAAGCCACAAGAAAGCAGAGCCATAACTTTAGGCAAAGGGATTCAAGAGTGATTTGTAGTTTCACTCATGATGTTTATGTTTTGACCACAGACAGTGGTGGAATTTTCTGACTGTAGGAGGGAAGGTCTAGATGAACAAATGGGCAGCAGGGTGGCATTGCTGCTGCAGCTGCCGCTACTGCTGTGACCTGTGGTGTTGTCTGTTGCTACTTTGACTTCTGGTCATGATTGCTACTGCTCTGATCTGATTTTTTTTTCTTGCAATTTAAAAACATCTAAGGTATTTATGTATTTTCTCATCAGTCTGGGCCTTTTTTCCAAACTTTGTGCAAGAATCTGCACCAAACATCTGTCTTATATTGCTTTTTTTTTTTTTTTTTTACTGAAAATTGCTCAATAAAATGCTATTTGATATAAAACACTGTCAGTCATGTGTTGTCTGTATAATAGCACACTGAACAGCTAGAATGACAGTAGATACTTGTTTAGACAGGTTTCAAGATGGTGTGAAGATTTGGTGAAGATTGGACAAAATTTGGATTAGGATTAGCAAAAATGGCAGTTAGATGAAAGCATTTTTAGCATGTTATTGTAGCTTTTGACCAATAGATGGCACTGGCACAAAATTTGTTGCATAGCCTCAGGTCATGGTCCTGAAGTTGCCTACCAAGTTTTGTGTCAGTGCGCAAAGAAGAAGAAGAACCCTTTATTTGTCACATATACATTACAGTACAGTGAGATTCTTTTCTTCGCATATACCACCTTGTTAGGAAGTTGGGGTCAGAGTGCATGGTCTGCCATGATACAGCGCCCCTGGAGCAGAGAGGGTTAAGGGCCCCCAACCTTCTGATCAGTAACCCAGAGCCTTAACTGTTGAACCACCACTGCAAAGTCATTGCTGAGACACAGCCTCACTTCCTGTTTGGCGGCTTTGCCTTTTGTGAGGCTTATTCTGTAGATGATATGTGCCAAATTAGGTCATGATTGGACGAAATTTGTAGGAGGATTAGCGAAAAGACAGTTTTTTGATAAAGTCCAAGATGGCAGAAATTCTAATTAGGTTAAAGTTGATGTCTCCCCAGGGAATCCAAAGATGCCAGGCTTTTAAACTTTGGACACACAGTTCAAAAGTTATGACCATAAACGTACTTCCAAATTAGGCCCAAATTTGACCCAGTGGTGGCGCTAGAGCATTGGCAGCTCTTGGCCCAAATTTGCTCAAAATGTTCCTTAGACCCTTACCAATCAGTGTGCCAAATTTCACAACTTTTTACCAGACGGTTCTATGGGCTGCCATAGACACCCTAGCAAGAAGAAGAAGAAGAAGAAAAAGAAGAAGAAGAATGAAAGGTAGAATAACAATAGGGTGCCTCCTCACCTTCAGTACTTGGCCCCCTAATAATAATAAATGAAAATAAACATGCCTTAACACTTGTATAGGATCAAGTAAAGCTTATTAGCTTGATAAGATTTTTATTTCTATACTCGGTAGCAGGTCAAACAAAGTTCCTCTTTTTATTATTCGCCTTGACTACACGATAAAACTTTACAAGAATAATTTGTACATTGATTAACATCAATGCCTGTCAATGTTAGTGCCACAGTGGCACTAACATGGCACAGTTACCATGTCTGGTGTAAAACTCAATGTCAATGTTTATTAGATTTTTTTTAAAATCAGCTTTCTCTGTTTAAAGGGATGGATTTCAAACAGCTATGCCACAGTCAAATTATGGCAGAATTTGAAGACCTGAAAAGAGAAATGATATCTGAAATAAAGACAAACAACCATAAAAACCATTATCAGAGGCTGATGGCCACTTTAGTTGGCTTTTGTTTCGAAAACTGATTGAGTATAACCAATAAACAGAAAAACCTGTGGCTCCTCAATTCAGTAATGATAGTGCAGGTCATTTTTCCTCAGTGTCATCTACCACCTAAGAGCAAAAGGAAACTGGAAGCATATGGCAAATAATGCATCCAAGAAAGAGCCAGTGCACTATCATAAGATTAGAAGGAAAAGCTGTTGGTCTTTTCTCAAGCTGGATACAAACAAATTTATTCTTAAATCATTCACAACAACATTTACACAAAAAACGTGGAATTCATGAAAATCTCATTAGTTCAGAAATACATTTCTTGTGTATGTGCAAACAATTTACAAATATATTTCTTCATATCCAGCTTGATAAATGAGTGCACTGCATTTGCTAGACTTCAGATCATATAAATGGCATGAGTTACTGCAATTTTAGATATAGATTTCATGGTCAAGTTTAAAAAGCTTTTTCATTTCAACTGCAACTCAGCCATTTCATATTAATGAGTTGGCATTACTGTAATATTACTTCACGCTGTGCTTATTAGGTGCTCTTTTGCTATTTAGCCAACATTTTCTTTTCAGCTCTCTGAGAAGTGCCTTTTATGGAGTTTTGTGGACATCATTAATGTAAATCGGCGGTGCCATGAACATGCTTGGTCATTTATTGTTGATTAGAATTTATCAACATATGCATGTGAGTTGAGATTGGTGGTTTCAGAACTCCTAATGTGACAGAAAGTTTAGTGCCGTTTTTACCAAAGACAATCGATGTTCTGGTAAACTTTTATTAAAATCTCACAGTGTACTGCTATGACACTCCTCTAAAAGCCACCAATAGGAGAATGGCATAGCATTAAACGTAATTCATGGGACAGCTACAAATATGGTAGCAGCAATGGCAAAATATAATCCAAACATAATAACAGACAGAAGAATATTTGTGTTTAGGCGACCCCATTTTCCGCACGAGCCCAGATCACAGCCTGGATGATGCAAGCAGAATGTAGTAATTTTTTTTAATTGCAGGTCTGTCATTAGAGGACCTTCATTGTATAACCTGACATGGAGAACACATGATGTCACACAGTTATAGAATTCAACCAAGATTTATTGGGATCATGTAAATCATCATGTAAAACCTGCTTTACCAAGATTTACTTGTGTAAATCTAGCATGAACATTTAGTTCGATTTGGCCTGTGAAAATATTTTCATATAAGCTCTAAGCTCTTTATTTATGTAACATTTTGACTTGTCTTTCACATTTCTTGTGTAAATGCCCCGTGCAACTTCTTTAATGGCTTGAAGACAATCTGATGCTAATTAACTATACAGTGGTGTGAAAAAGGATTTTTTTTCTGTTTTTGTGTATATCTCATACTTAATATTTTTAGATCTTCAGACGAAATACAACATAAAACAAAGGTAACCTGAATAAACACACAATACAGTTTTTATTATTTTTTTAATTGGTTTTTATTTTTATTGCAAAAAACAGTTATCTGACACCCATCACCAATGTGAAAAACTAACTGCCCCCTTAAATTTAATATCTGGTTGTGCCACTGTTGGCAGAAATACTGTCAGTCTTTCACAGCGCTGTGGTGGAATTTTGGCCCATTTTACTTTGCAGAACTGCTTTAGTTCAGCCACACTGGAGGGTTTTTCGAGCATGAACTGCCTGTTTAAGATCCTGCCACAGCATCTGAGTTGGTTCAAGTCAGGACTTTGACTAGGCCGCTCCAAAACATTAATTTAGCTTTTTTTGAACCATTCAGGTGGACTTACTCCTATGCTTTGGATCAATGTCTTGATGCATAATCCAGTTGCGCTTGAGTTTCAACTTGCAGATGAAGACTGGACATTCTCCTTTAGGATTTTCTAGTAGAGAGCAGAATTCATGTTTTACTCTATTACTGCAAGTTGCCCAGGCCCTGAAGCAGCAAAGCATCCCCACACCATCACACTTCCACCACCATGCTTGACCATAGCTATGGTGTTCTTTTTGTGGAATTCTGTGTTTGGTTTACACCAGATGTAACAGGACCCCTGTCTTCCAAACAGTTCCACTTTCAACTCATCAATCCATAGAATATTCTCCCAAAAGGTTTGAGGATCATCAAGGTGTGTTTTGGCAAAATTCAGATGAGCCTTAATGTTCTTCTGGGTTAGCAGTGGTTTTCGCCTCGCCACACTTCCATGCATGCCATGTTTGCCCAGTGTCTTTCTGATTGTGGAGTCATGAACAGTGACGTTTATTGATGCAAGAGAGGCCTGTAGGTCCTTTGATGTTGTCCTTGGCTCTTTTGTGACTTGATAATGGCTCTCACTGTGTTTTAGATTTTTTGTTATTTTCTGAAACAATTTAGTATGAGATATACAAAAACAGAAGAAATTATACTTTTCCACAGAACTGTATATAAAAAATGGCCTTGTCATATTTGGTAAGCAATTCAGTGCAACATGATCATGATGTTCCCTCTGTTCATACACATTGCACAAGCCTTAGAGTGGAGCTGATAGTACAAACCCTCCTGCCTACCTGGATTGCGAAATGCAGTGGTGCGTCATTTGTTTTCCTATGACTTGTATTGTACTGTTTGTAGAGGCAAGAGGGCACATTAGATGGTTAAATGGTTGAGTTGAATAAATCTAGCCAATGATCCTATCAAGGGATGTTTCACATCATTCTACTGTCAGAGAGAGTTTTACTCAAAGAATGATTTGTGGATTAGATGTGAAGCAGAAAAGGGATGTACTGGAAAAATTATCATTGTTTTTGGTTTTGTGTTTGTTTAGGGTGAAGGGTAGGCTGCTGAATTTTTGGAAGTCATTCAGTCTATGCCTAGCTGTGACCATGGTAATGTCTAAATGCAATCCAAGAAATTTTTTATAACTTTCAGCTTTAATGAGGAATTTTTTTGCAGGGAAAGGTGACATTAACAGGACTGCTCACTGTTTATCCTGAATTATCAAACTATTCTGTGCATTATTTGCTGATTTCCATCTCAGTCTGTCACCGGTCAGTATTCTTGTTCATTGTTAATACATAAATAATCAAAAGGCCCACAACTGACTTGGTAATGTGTCTATAGTGCAAGTTTCTGGAGAAAGATCTTTTTACTTGCAGCTCACACAGACTACTGAGATGTGGGTGTTTTGTGATTATCAGTGTCTGCTTACTGAGGCTAATGCATTTTTAAGCAATAGTACACAAGCGTTCGGCTTCAGCCTGCAGCCATGATGTAATAACACACAGCCTTGAGTATTCTACTGCTTTGATACAACATTTTACAAATTAAAGAAAGGAAGTAAAGCAAAGAAACAATGAACAATGTTTCAAATATTTGTGTTTAATATCAGCCAATTCTTAGGCCACATAAATAGGTCCCTTACAATGCAACAATATTGTTATTAGGGGCCAAGCATCAAAGGTGTGTAGGCACCCTATTGTTATTCTACCTTTTTTCTTCTTCTTCTTCTTCTTCTTCTTCTGGCTAGGTTGTCTATGGCAGCCCATAGAACCATCTGGTAAAAAGTTGTGAAATTTGGCACACTGATTGGGAAGGGTCTAAGAAACATTCTGACCAAATTTGGGCCAAGTGCTGCCAATGCCCTAGCGCCACCATTGGGTCAAATTTGGGCCTAATTTGGAAGTATGTTTATGGTCATAACTTTTAAACCATGTGTCCAAAGTTTAAAAGGTATTTCTGGATTCACTGGGTCAAAGCTATTTCATTGCACCCTATGATGTCAATTTTAGCCTAATTAAATTTTCTGCCATCTTGGATTTTTCCAACTGTTGGAATTGTTTTCGCTGCTCATCCTACAAATTGTGCTGAATCATCAAACAAATTTGGCACACATCATCTTCAGACCAACCTGACACAAATCCTGGTAGGTATCTTCAGATGATTAAAAACTAGTTCTTGTTTCTTCCATTTTATCCGTTCTCAGTCCTTGTGAATCATTGTATTTTTCAGCGCAATGAGTCTGATAATGGCATCAAATGTTATATTCTTTCGGGCATTTCTGTGGCATTTGAACCAATTAAACACTGGCTTTCCACTAGGTCCATATTTTTCTTGGAAAGCTTTTCTTCCTCTGGAAAGAGACATGGTTACAACTAATTTTCAGTTCAGCTATGGTCCACAAGATGTATCTGTGGCACACAAAAGTTTTACATTCGTTAACTATTCAAAATAGTTTGCACTAAAGCGACTGTTGCTGTTATTTAGCAAGCCATGGACAGTGGAAAGATACAGATTAAGATACAGATTATTAGATTTTAATATATCCACAGCAATGCATATCAACTAATCAGATTCCGTGGTTGGAACTATCTGAAGTAGAAAATTAGACATACACCCACAACCAACACTTTATTACTAATTATAAACTTTTTGAGCTGCTACCTTTTTACAAATGATATTCTTAAAAGTGAGGTAAATATCATAGGTCATCTTTGTGAATAACAAATTATGACTCTGACTTTACAGCTAGTCTGAGATACTCTCAAATCCTAAAACATAAATGTGCCTAACATCTAATTAAAGGAGCTCTGTGGTAGTGGAATGACCCAGAAGGTCAAGTTCCAGCAGTACCCAGTCCTTCCAGAACAACACCACATGAGCTCACACAACTCAGCACATACAGCAGTTCAGTACACAACTAACTGACTAAGTGTTTTATTCACACTAGCTAGAGAAGATTGTGGGCATCCCATAGAACCATCTGGTAAAAAGTTGTGAAATTTGGCATACTGATTGGGAAGGGTCTAAGAAACATTCTGACCAAATTTGAGCCAAGTGCTGCCAATGCTCTAGCGCCACCATTGGGCCAAATTTGGGCCTAATTTGGAAGTATGTTTATGGTCATAACTTTTAAACCATGTGTCCAAAGTTTAAAAGGTATTTCTGGATTCACTGGGTCGAAGCTAGTTCATTGCACCCTATGACGTCAATTTTAGCCTAATTCAATTTTCTGCTATCTTGGATTTTTCCAACTGTTGGAACTGTTATGACTATGACTTTGCCGCTAGTCTGAGATACTCTCAAATCCTAAAACATAAATGTGCCTAACATACAGCAGTTCAGTACACAACTAACTGACTAAGTGTTTTATTCACACTAGCTAGAGAAGATCATTTTATTATTATTGGACTATAACCCATTACTCCAAGACAAACTGTTTAAGTTATACAATAAAATCATGATGTAAATAATACCTTTTTTTGTTCATTATCACATCATCTAAAAGTAATACTTTCTCAGATGATATTGTGCAATAAGTGATTTATATTAATTTATATTAACTTTATTTAGTAATTAATTGCAACAGTGGGTAACAGCAAGGCTAATATTACACAACAGACGAAATTAATAGCTGTTTTTTGTTTGGTAGTGTTAGTTGTGTTTGTGCTTTTGTTTAATACCTAATTGTGTTGAGATAAAGAAAGAATGAATGAATCCTCTGCATTACATCAAGACAGAATCAAGCCTTGTGATCTTAATGAGAGCTAACAATGTCATAAAGACAAAATGGCAAATTAGAGGATTCGATCTCATATACAAAGTCCTCTTATGTCATTAAAATGTTAATGTATTCCCTTGTAGCCTTACATGACCAATTCTAAACTTATGGACATTCAATTTCTTTTTAATCTGGTATCACTTTCCACAATTTGTTTGTTTTAGGTCAGACCCTGTCATCACTAAAAAGGCAGCTTGTTTGATTACAGTAATGAAACATGACGATTGTAGGACTGGACTTTGAAAGCAGTTCACTGGCAATTTTTAAGCAAACAACTGTGTTGGCAAAGAGACGGTGAATTAAGCAAAGTGAAAGTTGAAAGTTCAGAAAATGTA
Organism: Cranoglanis bouderius; assembly: GCA_023630585.1. Taxonomy (NCBI): domain Eukaryota; kingdom Metazoa; phylum Chordata; class Actinopteri; order Siluriformes; family Cranoglanididae; genus Cranoglanis; species Cranoglanis bouderius. The sequence goes on from CM042537.1 coordinate 13,770,608, forward strand.
GTGTGATTCACAAGCAAATCAGGCTAATTTTAAAGTAAGGAATAAAATACGTGGGGACCTGCTGTTATAGGAAAATAATCCACAACAGGGTGGTAATCATTCATTATGTGAAGTATAAACCAACAACCAAAAAAACTGTGAAAACAAGAACCATAAACATGAACTGTGGATACACGGCAAAAACATCCAGACTATAAGCGAGACTATGGCACACACGAAGACTACAACAAAAAGCTTGACAATGAGACACGGAAAAGCTGGAATGGAAATAGTGGTGCTTATCAAGGTGAAACAGGATACAGGTGAGAGTGATTAGTGTGACATGTGACATGCAGGGGATGGTGGGTAGTGGAGTTCTTGGAGCTACCATGAATTAGCAGAGTGGATTATTTTCCTATGACAGCACATACTGAGGTGCTTTATTCCTCTTGTTTTATTACCACTGCAATTATTAATTTATTAATGAATTTATCGGTTTATAGTTATATTTAATGTTTTAGAACATCCATGAAACAAGTTAGTTCCTGCTATCACTTACATAATGGCAGCTATAAACAGTCGTTCCTTCACCAGCCTATCATTTTTTTCTCTCTCCTGAAGTTGATAAGATAAAAAAAGATGCAGCTTGTCACGTTTCTCGAGAAACCTCAAAGCACAAAGTCCTTTGTGCTGAAGACTTTCCTGTCGTGAAAAACTTTCTGACTGTTACAAAGCATTGACATTTGAGGCTCTTTCCATAAATGTTAAATAAACATGTACTTATAAAAAGCTTCAACATATCAACATTTACATGTATGTGATAAACTGTATTTGAAGATGCAAATATACAGAACACTTGAGGCTTGATATTCTCGAAAAATGAGAAAATGTGAAGCAAATGTAAACAAATTGCACGTAACTGTTGTAGAAATCTACATAGAAGATTGATGATCAATCTCTACAATACCCATTTAGCTAAAATATAGAGAATGTTCATGTTAGATGACGTTAAATAAATAAATAAATAAATCTCACACACATACAAATTTATGTCAAAGAAGAGTATTCATTCATATGCCGAAATGGGGAACTATACTACTAGCAGTAAATCTGAAATAGAGATATGGTTATGACAGAAGCAACACAGGCTGTGTGGTACAGTGTATATGTATATGTTTTCAGACTCTTTCAAGTTTTCCACATTTTGGTAGGCTTCAAAATCGATTCAACTTATTTATTTCTCATCAATCTACACACAACACTCCACAATGACAAAAGTGAAAAGAGGTTTTTGGAATGTTTTGTAAATATATTAAAAATTAAAGACTGAATTATCTTATTTAAAGTGCATATGTATTCAGACCATGGTTAAAGTGGATATAAAATGTCTAAACACCCCTGTTAAAATGGCAGGTGTTTGTGATGGAAAAAAAACGAAACCAAGCTAAATCATGTCAGAACCTTTAGTACATTTATTGTGAAATTTTAACCTATTAATTAAAATGAAAAACAATAAGAATCATTTTAGGGAAAAAATGAAGAAAAATAAAAAAAATAGTACACCCCTAAACTAATACTTACTGTAGTTGAAGCACCTTTGGATTTTATCACAGCATTCACAGCATCATTTTAGGTAAGAGCCAATTAGTTTGGCACATATTGACTTAGCAATATTTTGCCATTCTTCCCTGCAAAAGCATTCAAACTCCGTCAAATTGGCTGGGCATCTCCTGTGCACAGCCCTCTTCAGGTCGCCCCACAGATTTTTCATTGGATTTAGGTCTAGACTCCATTCCAAAACCTTGAACTTGTTTTGGTGAAGCCCTTCCTTTGCTGATCTGGAGGTTTGCTTCGGGTCGTTGTTATGCTGAAAGGTGAAATTCCTCTTCACCTTAAGTGTTTTAGCAGAAGCCTTAAGGGTTTGCACCAAAATTGACTGGTATTTGGAACTATTAATTATTCCCTCCACCCTGATTAAAGTCCCAGTTCCAGCTGAAGAAAAACAGCCCCAAAGTATGATGCTGCCACCACCATGCTTCCCTTTGGGGATGGTGACCTTTTGGTGATGTGCTGTGTTTTTTTGTGTCAAACATATCTTTTGGTATTAAGGCCAAAAAGTTCAACTTTGGTCTCATCAGACCATAACACAATATTCCATATAATTTTGGGAGATAGGATGTATTTTTTAAAATTTATTTTTGGTTAAAAAAAGGCTTCCGTCTTGCCACCCTACCCCATAGCCCAAAGATATGAAGAATTCGGGAGATTGTGGTCACATGTAGGGAGCAACCAGTACTTGCCAGAAATTGCTGCAATTCTTTTAATGTTGCTGTAGGCCTCTTGGCAGGCTCCCTGACCAGATTTCTCCTGATCTTCTCATCAATTTTATAGGGATGTCCTGTTCTTAGTAGTGTCACTATCGTGCCATATTTTCTCCACTTGTTGATTATTGTTTTTACAGTGTTCCATGGTATATCCAATGCCAAAACAAAATTTTTTGTAACCCTCTCCTGATTGTTATTTTTCAACAGTGAGATCCCATACCTGCTGTGTAAGCTCTTTGCAGCCCATGGCTTTTCCATTTGGATGTTACCAAGTAGATGTCAGGAAAATCCTATAGGAGCAGCTGTACTTTATTTGGGGGTAATCAGTCAATTTAATTGATGACAGGTGTATACTAATTAGTATTTAACATGAGTTTGAATGTGATTGGTTGATTCTGAACACTGCCCCATTCCCAAGTATAAAAGGGTGTGCACACTTTTTGTTTTTCTTTTTTCCCCAAAAAAAACATTTCTAGGTGTTTGTCACTTGATACTTATATGTTGCAATTTCACAATAAAGGTGAAAAAGGTTCTGAAAAAATTAGAATACAGTGGAAAAGTTTATTTTTCCGTAATTTAATTCAAAAAGTGGAACTTTCATATATTCTAGATTCATTACACATGAAGTGAAATATTGCAAGCCCTTTTTTGTTTTAATCTTGATGATTACAGCTTACAGTTCATGGGAATCAAAAATCCAGTATCTCAAAATATTAGAATAAAGAATTTATAATACAGAAATGTTGACCAGAGAAGAGCTCTAATCAGCTAATTAACTCAAAACACCTGCAAAGGTTTCCTGAGCCTTTAATATCTCAGTCTGGTTCAGAACACACAACCACAATATTCATGGAATAATATTCATGGAAAGTTGACTGGAAGGGAAAAGTGTGGGAGGAAAAGGTGCACAAGCAACAGGGATGACCGCAGCCTTGAGAGGATTGTCAAGCACAGCCAATTCAAGAACTTGTGGGAGCTTCACAAGGAGTGGACTGAGGCTGGAGTCAGTGCATCAAGAGCCCCCACACACACTTATGTATCCAGGAAAAGGGCTATAAGTGTCGCATTCCTAGTGTCAAGCCACTCCTGAACCAGAGACAATGTCAGAAGTGTCTTACCTGGGCTAAGGAGGAACGAAAAAGAACTGGACTGCTGCTCAGTGATCTAAAGTCCTCTTTTCAGATGAAAGTAAATTTGCATTTCATTTGGAAATCAAGGTCCCAGAGTCTGGAGGAAGAGTGGAGAGGGACAGAATCCAATTTGCTTGAAGTCCAGTGTGAAGTTTCCACAGTCAGTGATGATTTGGGGTGCCATGTCATCTGCTGGTGTTGGTCCACTGTGTTTTCTCAAGTCGAGAGTCAATGCAGCCGTATACCAGGAGATTTTAGAGCACTTCATGCTTCTATCTGCTGACAAGCTTTATGGAGATGCTGAGATTATGGAGATTTCCTTTTCCAGCAGGACTGGGCACCTGCCCACAGAGCCAAAACTATTAGTAACTGGTTTGCTGACCATGGTATTACTGTGCTTGATTGGCCAGCCAACTCACCTGACCTGAATTTTGTCAAGAGGAAGATGAGAGACACCAGACCCAACAATACAGACGAGCTGAAGGCCACTATCAGAGAGACATGGGCTTCCATAACACCTCAGCAGTGCCACAGGCTGATTGCCTCCATGCCACGCCACATTGATGCATATAAATTAATATACTGGATTTTTATTTCCATGAGCTGTAAGCCGTAATCATCAAGATCAAAACAAAAAAGGCTTGCAATATTTCACTTCATGTGTAATGAATCTAGAATATATGAAAGTTCCACTTTTTGAATGAAATAACTTTTTTGAATTAAAATCAACTTTTCCACGATATTATAATTTTTTTTAGATGCACCTGTATATAAGGTCTCACAGATAATGATGTATGTCAGAGTGAAAACCAAGCCATGAGCTTGAGAGAATCCGTAGACCTGTGAAACACGATTGTGTAAAGTCACAGATCTTGGGAAGGATGCAAAAAAAAATTCTGCAGCATTCACTGCACCGGAGAGCATGGTAGCCTCCATCAGTCTCAAATGGAAGAAGTTTTGAACCACCAACAGTCTTGCTAGATCTGGTTGCCCAGCTAAACTGGGTAATCCAGGATGAAGGGGCCTTGGTCAGACAGGTAACCAAGAACCCAATGGTCACTATCAATGAGATCCTCTGTGGAGATTGTAAAAACTTACAGAAGGATAACCATCAGTGCAGCACTCCACCAATCAGACTTTTACGGTAGAGTGGCCAGACAGAAGCCATTCCTCACTAAAAGGCACATTAGACCCACCTTAGTTTGCCAAGAGGCACCTGAATGACTCTCAGACCATGAGAAGCAAGGTCTTCTAGTGTGATGAAATAAAGATTGAACTATGTGGTCACAATTCCCAGTGGCATGTATGGAGGAAACCAGGCACTGAGCATCACCTTATTAACACCATCCCTACAGTCAAACATGGCGGTGGCAGCATCATGCTGTAGGGATGTTATTCTGCAACAGGGACTGATCAGATTGCATGTAAATATGCACTACTAATAAACTCAAATATTGTATACTTGTGTAATTGGGATTGGTGTTTGAATGAGAAAATATGTGGTTCCCCATGGTTCTTCAATAAAAACCTCTTGAGATATTGGTGTGCACCATACAATAACTGATCAGATGTAAAAAAAAAAGGTTTAATGCAAAACCCAGGCATGACATTATTTTGTTGTGCCTCCTGCACTGCAACTAATACACAGATAAGAGTTGTTAAGATTGTTAAGAATGTTAATACATGAGGTAACATTAAGAATGCTAACATCTTCATGGCACATAAGGTTACCATATTAAAGAACATTTCTGATGGATTTATCACTGATTTTATTTTATTGTTAAACTTCATTACAAATCATTAGCTCTAAACAATCTAGCCTCTCAAAGCACCATGTAATCTTGACATGCAGTACTTACAGGAACACATTATCTCTGTGGTGGGAATGTAAAAGCATGGCCTGATTTTATTAGTCACAGTCAATGCCAACAGAGACAAATGTGTGAAGATCAGAGAAGGGAACAGGACAAGCCATAGCACGCTGTGTGGTACAGTACCCAGATGGAAGGTGCAGAAAAACTGATGTCTTCAACTCAAGAGAAACTATGCCAGATGGGATTTGTCCATTGAGAGTACACTTCTACATTTACTTCTACATTTATAATATTAGGCTTCACAAACAGTTTTATTCCTAAATCATTCGCAGGAGCATTTATACAAGAAATTTGGTATTCAGGCATTCAAATTTTTCATATCCTACTCATTTGTGTAAATTTACACAAAACAGTAACAAATGTAAACCCTGACTAACCAGCTTCAATTGATATAAATTGTTTTCATGTCAATCTATTTACATTTCACCTCATTTAATTCTATCTAATTCACATTTCTTATAACTTGGCTCCCGAGTTTAGCATTTCAGGTGCTGTTAGCCTATCAAATATTTTTTTTTGGCATAGATGTGAGTCAAAATAACATTCACTTCTATCTCTGAAAAGGACTATTTTTGCCTTTCGCTTGTCATTTCAGCTGTATGAGCGTTGCCTTTTATGGAGTTTTGTGGGCGTCACTAAAGGCAAATCAGCTGTGCTGTGTGCACCTGGTAATTTATGGGTGATTGGCATTCACTGACATACAGATCAGCAATAATATTAAAACCACTGACAGGTGAAGTGAATAACATCGATTATCTCGTTACAATGGCACTTGTCAAAGGGTGGGATATATTAGGCAGCAAATGAACAGTCAGTTCTTGTAGTTGATGTATTGGAAGCAGGAAAATGGACAAGTATAAGGATTTGAGTGACTTTGACATGGGCCAAATTGTGATGGCTAGACGACAGGGTCAGAGCATCTCCAAAATGGCAGGTCTTGTGGGGTGTTCCTGGTATGCAGTGGTTAATACCTACCAAAAGAGGTCCAAGGAAGCACAACCGGTGAACTGGCAAGAGGGTCATTGGTGCCCAAGGCTCACTGATGTGCGTGAGCTAGTCCGTCTGGTCTGAGCCCACAGAAGAGCTACTGTAGCACAAATTGCTGAAAAAGTTAATGCTGGCGATGATAGAAAGGTGTCAGAACACACAATGCATCGCAGCTTGTTGCGTATGGGGCTGCGTAGTGACAGACCAGTGAGAATGCCTATGCTGACCCCTGTCCACTGCCAAAAGCTCCTACAATGGGCATGTGAGCATCATAACTGGACCATGGAGCGTGGAAGAAGGTGGTCTGGTCTGATGAATCACATTTTCTTTTACATCATGTGGACAGCCAGGTGCCTGTGCGTCGCTTACCTGGGGAAGAGATGGCACTAGGATGTACTACAAAAAGAAGGCAAGCCAGTGGAGGCAGTGTGATGCTCTGGGCAATGTTCTACTGGGAAACCTTGGGTCCTGACATTCATGTGGATGTTACTTTGACACATACCACCTACCTAAACATTGCTGTAGACAAAGCACACCCCTTCATGGCAGTGGTATTCTCTAATGGCAGTGGCCTCTTTCAGCAGGATAATGCACACTGCCACACTGCAAAAAACAGTATGTTCAGGAATGGTTTGAGGAACATGACAGAGTTCAAGGTGTTGACTTGGCCGCCAAATTCACCAGATCTCAATCCCACCTCGAAATTTACAGGATTTAAATGATCTGCTGCTAACATCTTGGTGCCAGATACCACAGCACAGCTTCAGAGGTCTTGTGGAGTTCATGCTTCGAAGGGTCAGAGCTGTTTTGGAGGCACAAGTGGGACCTACACAATATTAGGCAGGTGGTTTTAATGTTATGGCTGATCAGTGTATGCAAGTACGAAGAAAATAAGCATTTCTGAAACTTTTGTAAATGGGGCTGAAATTTGGCTTACACAAGCACAAAACTTTACTAAAAGGTTGATAAATAAGGCCCGTTGTTCTCATTGCACCAAGCTTTGCTCAACCACAGGTCAGAGTGAATTGGTCAATGGAATCCAGAGCCAAAACCAACAGCAGTGACTCTGGAGGAAAAGTGCACTTGTGGCCCAGTGATGGCCCTCATTAACAACACACTGAGTGTTATCGATTTTGCTCACTGCACAACTTCAAAGGCAAGCTTCCAGCAGATTTCAAACATCATCTCTCTGACAGTGCCAGCAGATGAGACAGCAAGGGGTGGTTATGCACAAATCATTGCAGTGATGTCCTTGTGCACTCACCATGCTATCAATGTGATTTCCAGAGGAATGTGTGGGGGAGACAAATCCATACAATGCATGTAAAAGAAAATAATTTATAATCAAAGAACAAGTTTATTTACTTTAATAATGCTGTAAAATGACCAGTTACTTACTGTATATGCAATATGTTCTACTCACATATTCATGTTTTCAATTTAAAGTTTAATTTGTAAAGCTTTGAGGTGTGAATACTGGCAAGTCGATAACTAAAGACAGCTAAATTTCTACATGCCATATGCTTAACACTAAACTGTAAATGTTTGCATGAAGGAGTGATCGCACTATTGATGATTCGTTTAAAATTTTTATTTATTTATTTTTTAAATACTGCTGCCCTCTGCTGGTGATGCAAGACGTTATTCTCATTACAGTGACATTCCCTTATACGCGAGTTACATTAAAAGTAGCTTTCGCCTTACTTTATAGACACAGGAAGTGTATATGTAGGAAAAAGAATCCTGTACAAATCTAAAGGGCCCAAACTGAAACCAATCAGAGACAGCAGTCCTGCCAAACCTAGAGTACACAACTAAAATTTGCAGCAAATAACACAAAACCCTTCTAGCAATTGTCACAGGAATTCAAACAAAACTAATTAATTGTAAATAAACAGCTTTATAGAAGACTGAAAATTGATCAAATAATACACAAAATATCTAAAACAATTAACATAATGCAACAATTTATTCTTGTATGTACAAATCCAAGAGCATACTGTACAAACTTTACAGTTTACATGAGGACAATGCCCCTCTCCAATGAACAACAAAAAAAATAAAAAATAATTTCACATTTCTCAAGACACTCTATACACATATACACACGGTTGTTGGTCACCACCACCAATCCGCCATCTATACAGGTTCCCCCGGATACAAAAACCATTCCCTAGCAATGTAGACAATCCATTGAAATTAATGCAAGGATATGACAGTACAACTTATTCAATTTCAGTGAAGCGTGCAAACATTGCTTTCCTCACAGCATCCTTGTAGGTATCTGAGGCTGAGAGGGTGTAATTACTGCCTTTGGTACCCAACCCTGCTCCCTTCGTTCTCATCTGGGCCTGTAGGTTAAGGCAAAAAGAAAACTATGTGAATTTGATCAATAAAGTTCCTCTACAGCTACAACACTCACAACCAAGTATGAATACAAAAGAAAAGTAAGAGCAGAATACAGTTAAGAACACGTTGGCTGACCTCAATAGGTGCTGTGATGCCTTGTTGATTTCTGCCAAGGCCTTTTCCCTCCTTCCAGCCCATAGCCTGCAACATCTTGTTGCCAATGTTGTCACTGTTCAGTCCATCCTTTGTGGGCTGCTCATAATTTCTGTTGAGAGAGGATGGAATTATTTACAAAATTATGCTTTTGTTTCACACAGACATCTATAATTCAAAAGCAGAGTGTAATCCAACAGGGTACAAGTCACTGATTTCCTTGTTACTGTGGCCAGGGGTGTTAGCTTACACTACTGGTGCAGGTGGTGTGAACTTCCTCTTCTTTGGTGCTGGAGGCTCAGGAATGCCATACTTCTCTCTCCTCTCAGCTGCCCTGTCTCTGTACTTCATCTGCATACAGGAAACAATATAAATGACTAGGTTTATATTGAAAATGGTTAAATGGAAACTATTGTGTTTATTACAGAAAACCCTCCACTCCAGGGAGAGGGAAAAGTGGTGTGTGTGTGTGTGTGTGTGTGTTCAGTGAAGATCAAAAACCTCAGTCTCTTTCCTCTCCAACTCCTCCAGCTCTGCTTCACTTAACTTGGATCTTCTGTGAACCTCCAGGTTTTGCTAAGGTAGGGAGGAAATATAAGCCACCACATAAGATGTACATTTCTGGCTTTAGAGCTTTATGCCAAAACCAAAGTGAGTGTAAGTACCTTGTGCAGGTCTGAGAGCTGTTGATGGCGGATTAGGGCTTCCTTACTGGGGAACTGTCTTCTGCATAGCAAGCAGGCCATTTTTTTCCAGTCAGTCAATTTGTCCTCCTTGTCCTCACCTTCTGGTGTCTCCTCAGGCTCACTGTCTCCACTATAGGCTGCCACAAGTCCCACCTGCAAAATTAACTCACTGGAATTTCAAAACTGAAGGACAGTTGGGAAATTTAAATACATATTTTTATGAATGCACAGATGCCAAAAGGAACTAGCCTTTGAGGATGAACTTTCCTCTTCTGCAGTCTTCACTGCCTCAGATACAAGCCTCTCCAAACCACCAGCCTGCTACAAACAAAAAGAAATAATATGCATTTAGTTTTCATAAACATGGGTAAACCCACTTGCAAACCTGCCTGATATTATGCTTATGATTGGAAGGTTACCTTTTTCTCAAACAGGGTGAAACCAGCATCTGCTGCTGCTGCCTCTTTCCTTTCTTCTTGGCTAATAGGCTGGAAGCTGCTCTTGAAGTTCTCCTTCTGCTTGTTCAGACTCTTAGCCCAACGCTCCATATCCTTTGCAATCTAACATACAAAGAGTCACAGTGCAAACTTAGCAGTGTATACAAATACCCTGTAACTTCTTGCTTATCAGAAATATCTTCCATTCTGGATCAAAAAATATATTAAACACAAAAGCAACCTGTTGAGCAGTTTTGCTTTTGGGCTTCTCCTTCTTCTCCTTGCTCTCTTTGGCAGGGGTGGAAGAACCAGAAGCAGTGCTGCTGTCTGATGCAGGCACATATGCCTGCTTCTCACTGTCCCAGTATAGGTACTGCTGTGTGTACGAGTTATAGTAGTACTGCAAAACAAGTTATTTCACTAAATCTACCGAAAATATGTTGGTCTCTCTATTGCAAAAGATTATTAAAAACAGATATGCAAGGCAACCTACATGAGTGTTGGGGTCATAATAGAGACCTGTTTGAGGGTCATAGTAATAGCCAGACGACTCATCAAACTGGTAGGTGGAGGTATCAGGGGCAGCTGGAAATAAATAAATAAGGAAAAGGTTTTTTTTTTTTTTTTTTTAAAAACACAAAATGACACATCTGTACTGATCAGTCTTCACACTGAAGACAGTGTGTATTTAGCCTTACAAGTTTTAACATCTGAACTGGGAGTTGCAGAGGTAGCTGCAGTATTCTCTGTAGTTGTGGCAGGTAAGGCTACTGCAGAGGCCGCATGGGCTGAGATGGTGGCAGCTGCTGTGATGGTTGCAGTCTGCATTGTCTGCAAAGTCTTGCACAAGGACACGCCCACTGTCAAAATCAGGGAAACAACACATGGAAAAATCAAGCCATAGGAAGGTGGGGAAGTCTTACCTGTGTGGCTGGCTGGCTGATGATATGGGGTTGATAAACCTGAGCACCCTGTGAGATGACCACTACTCCAGCTGTAGGGAGAACTTTCATTCCAGGAGCCGCTACACACAGGCAACCAGTGTCAGGCTTAATGCTGGAACAGCTCCCTAAAATCCACAAGTAGCTACCCCAACTTGCACTAACAGAACTTTGGATTGCAAGTACTCAATTTTAGATTCCCTATCCTGATCTCACAACAATGTTCATATAGTTAGCCCTGTTTTTAAAAGAAGACTAAACATGTTTAAATCTAGGAATGTTTAGGAACATTTAAATCTACCTGTAAGGTAGAAGAATAGTTATGCTCAAATTAGATACATATGTCCTCAAGTGCATGAAGTAAACAAAACAAAATTTTTAAAAAAAAAATCCAATACAGAGGCTGTCTGCACACAATGAAAACCAGACCAGAAAAGTCTATCAAAAAAAAAAAAAAAAAAAAAAAAAAAAAATTTATATATATATATATATATATATATATATATGTATATATATATATTTATTTATTTTATTTTAGACTTGCATAGTGAAAAAAGTACAAAGACCAGTGAGTTAAAACAGACCAGTGAGCAGACATTTCAGTCCATAGCTTTCTTCACTGCTCACCTAACAAACAATTCAGCCCTTTTGTAGGTGCACAATTGATTGAGACCAGAGGCCTGTTGCACGATGTGAGTTGAACAAACTCAGAGTTGCAGAGTAAGTTTTGAGTTGACAAAAAACGAATGCAACCTGGGTTAATTAAGGTTAATAAGTTAAGTTAATAAAAAACAGAGTTTGCTCAAACTAAACGCAAACTTTCCTGGGTAGCCACCAAAACCAGCTTCGTGCAACATGCCGCAGCTGAGCTTAATCAAGAGGAACTTCTAAAGTTACAGAGCTCAGTTACAGAAACACACCACAAAAACGAACACCAGAAAGTTACAAAAAAAAAACAACAACAAACAAAAAAACAAAAAACAAAAACAAACAAACAAAAAAAAAACACCCAACTCTTTTTTTGGTAATTTTGTGGTGTGGTGTCTACAAAAGGGATAAATTGTTTGTTAGGTGAACAATGAAGAAAGCTATGGGCTGTCTGGTTTTCATTCAGTGTGGACAGCCTCTGCCTGGGATTTTTTAAAATCTACCTGTAAAAAAAAAATAATAATCTGAATTAATCAGAATCAAAATTCTTTCTCATCTTTAATTACTACTTCCAGGTCACTGTTTTTATATATTTATAAAAAAAATAAAAAATAAAAAAAAATAAAAATAAAAAAAAAAACACCTTACCTCCAAGTATGCCATTAGCCTGAGAAGGGTCTGTTGCTCCTGCCTGCTGTTGATATTGGGCCTGATATTCCTATACCAGGGCAAAAAAAAAATGCTGTCTAATACTCTAGTAATGGAGGTCACAGTTAAAAACTGAGGTGTACTCTGCTAACCTGTGAATAGGGCACATAGCCTTCCTGCAGGTAGCTGTACTCTGATGCTGGTTCCACACTTTGCTGTGGCTGTTAGAGAGAGATAAGAGGTTTATGGTAATGCAGCAGGTGGAAAACACCAACTTACAGCTGAGACAAGGTTATAAGTTGCACTAACCTGGCTAGAGGACCACTGGGCAGCAGCGATAGCTGTGCTGGCTACAGAGAAAGCACTGATGCGATTCCCATCAGGCAGCAGCAAGTCCCTACAGAGAGCAGAAAAACAATTCTCCATCAGAAACATCAGCAGTCATCCAAACTACAATAAACAAAAGTGGTTGTTCGAAGCACATACTTCCGAGCACTCTTGGCATAGTCAACCCCTATGGTCTTCCCATCCAGTTTGAGCGGAGGCTGCAGGCCCTGCAGGATGGTGAGGAGCTGTGATGCCTCCTACAAAATTAACAGCAGCCATGAATGTGTAGATATGACATCAATCAACACAAAGCCTTAACTTAAATGTGATCATAAACCTTTGAACACTGCAAAAACAAAAATAAATAAATAAAAAAGGTTTCCTTTTGTCTGTATTTGGTCAAATTCTGAGTGGTGATTTAATGACCACACACCAGAGGAGAAGACAGCTGGACAAAGGCAAAGCCTCTGTTCTGTCCGGTCTGCTTGTCTTTGATAAGGCGGATGTTGCTTGGTGACAGATTAGCATATGGTGCCAGGGATGCCATAATGCCCTCAACAGTTGAGAGCGGTGCGATGTTCCTCAGGATGATTGCTGTAACAGACAATTGGCTGCCTGATGACTTGTACACTTCTTTTACATCATTTACATACAGTATTACAATATCTACTGACTTATCAATTATAAAAATAAGGATCCTTACTGTCTCCGTAGTAATCACCGCTGGGCTGGGTTTCTGTGGTTCCAGCAGTTCCGCTGCTTTCTGAGTCTGTATAGAAAACACAATATGGTGTCCCATCAGCCTCCTGAATCACAACAAGGAAAGTCCTTGCATAAAAGTTACAGACTGAACAGACTCTTCATTAATCACAGCCTAACAAGACTACAATATTCCAAAAATTCATTCCAAATTGAATAATTAGTGCCTAACTATATTTGGAAATCCACATAAACTTTTCTCCCTGCTCCTGGTAAACACAGGATCCAGATGGGTACAGGCCACAGCTTCCTAAGTGAAGAAGCTTCTTACCTGATTTAGCAGCACCACATCTGAAACACTTGAGCCTCCTCCGGAAATTGTACAGGCCGCACTGCAAGCAACCGTTCACAGCGTTTAAATTTTTTTTTCTCTTTGAACCTCTGCAATAGTGCATGAGGTGGTAGGTACACTACGAAGGTTTGCTGAACACACTTTAAAACTTACCGAATTGCAAAGCCAGTCTTCAAACTTGTGTCGTGTGTTACTGTAGTGCATGGCAACAGTCTTGCCCTGTATGGTCAGCAGCTTCTGCAAAAGGAATACAAAACGGGGGTTAGGACACCATCTTCAGAGCATTCCTGATCTCAGCCCATGAACAAGCACTAAAGCAGCCACAAGGGTTTAAGGGAGGATCGCCCAGGAAGACTCAAAGTGTATGAGTGTGACAGTGGGTGCTTGTGTTCATGCTGTTTGGGACCCGAGTGTCCGGATGGGGCCGGAGCAGTGTAAAAGGCAGAGAACCTTGGTACGGCGTACAGACTCCACACAGCGCATTGTAAATGCTCAAAGTCATTCATCATAAGGAAACTTAAGACTTTCTCCTCAATCACTAGTCATATGATAAAACATTTCCTTCAGAACACAAGTCGGTAAATTGGATTGCCTTCTATACACAGAAAAAAGACAAACTTTCCCTTTTGTCTGTTTATCTTTAAGATTAGCAATGTTCCAAGTATATGTATATACATTAGTGAATGCACTTACATTTTAACATATCTAAAATATCTTAAATCTTCAGTTTCTGTAACATTGCATGGCTATAAACATATCAAAGCCATTAACCCTATTTGTCACCTCGCTTAAAAAGTCCATAAAATGCCCCTCATTAAGTCACACCATGCCTTCAAAAAAGGAGGGGAATGCTCCAATGTCCATTTTTCTTTTCTGGGGTAGCACTTTTTAAAAAAAAAAAAAATTCAAATTGCATCACTCCCCAGGGTAAAAGCTAGACTTGGTGATTAGGAAGCAACCTGATTGGTCTCCATCCATCGGGTAGCATCTTGCAAGTGATAAAACTCCACGAAGGCGAAACCTCGGCTTATACCTAGAGAGGCATTCAGATATACAGACGGGAGGCGTGTTAGTCTTATTGGTTCAGGCGTATAACATTCATACTCTGTCACAAACTGCTTCATGACCCCCATTGACCCAGAGAGGTCAAATGGTTGGGAGTGTGCCAGAAAAAATCTTTTGCCATAGCAAGATAATCCTAAAATCACATTGCACTAGACAGGTAATTTACACTCTGGAACTGACTGAATCAGATGTGTACAACTGAACACTGGCGCGCGCACACACACAAGTTGCATTTACCTTATCATTCTATACACACAACCTAAAAATATTCTGTTATGCGTGACTTTATGCCAACTAAAAGTTTCTCTCTTAATATAGCTATCCTCATCAGATGAAATCAGCTCAAACATACTATGATATCCAACTTCATTTGTCTAAACTTGGACTATATAAATTTTGAGGAACAGCACAAACACACTTTCAACTTACCTCAGTGCTTCTTTATACAACGGCTAAAATTATACCTGAATCATTTGAATTACTGTGAAAGAGAGCTTTGAGAATGCTCAGAAAAAAAATATTGCTATGGCAAAAGGCATTTGAGCAGAAGCAGGTTGGCCCAGTGGTCACAGGTTTGGCAGAGGACAAATCCACGGTACGCCAGCCTCACCTGTTCTCTTTTTCATTAGCCGCACATCCATTGGCTGAGGCCCCTCCAACTGGTCTATGGCTGCTCGAATCTGAGCAAGTGAAATAAAAATGGAAAACCGGTTAAATCTTAGCAATTCAAATAAAGAGTTACACTTAGAAAACATCTTAAGTCCCGACTTTTCATGTTTTGGTACTTACATCCGTCTCGTTGATGTTGACAGGCAGACCACGAAGCATGATGGTCTTGCTCTCCTTTTCATCAGCTGGGTCTCCCCTGTAGTCATGCTCAGAGTAATCACCATCCGAGTGGTGACCGTCCTCAGAACAGTCACTGCTCCGCCGCTTCCTACCTCGCTGTATGGATTCGCATAAGAGAATATAATCATTCTACATAGGAAGCTAAATTTAGAAAATAAGACATTTAAATTAAAGCTAAACAAAATCAAAACAGTATTTATACTTGGTTGTAATTTCATTTTTTACTGCACATATAGCACAACAAAGGCACACAAAAGCACAACTTGGAACAAACCTCAGGACTGTCCCGGCTCCAGTAGCGGTCACTACGATCCCCTCGGTCTCCATCGTAGCGGTCGCTACGCCGATCATCGCTCCAGCGGTGAGAGTCGTATCCACGATCATCACGATCTCGCCGGTCTCGCCTGTTGTCATCGCGGGACTGCTCCGAACCGTACCTGCCACTGCGCTCGGTGCGGCTAACCCTAAACAACCATCATATCGGGGCAGTATTAACAAACGTTACAAATTTTTTACATTTTTATGTGCTATGCAGATAGTTTGTGGCAACTGATTTGAAGACTCACTCACCGTTTATCTGCCCCCATCTCCGAGTCACCTAATGAGAGGCCTGAAGAGGGGAAAAAGAAAAAAAAAAAAAAAAAACATGAGCAAATTTCTCTTTTCTTACACAACCTTCATTCCACATATTGCTATTTATTTACATATATTAAGACAATTCTAAATGTGTGTATTATTAAGCCTACCAACTATTTGGTACATTGACAGATGTCTCTTAAGCGGAGGCCGCACCGCAACACGATTCCAATATCAAAGATCTAAGCATCTGCCGATATGATACACTGATGTAAATCTGACATCCTCTGAACATCCAACTCAACGTTCTGAAAGCTGCTGTTACTAACTTCTGCAAAACCTCACAGGCTGCATGCTTTATGCTGTAAGACATTTTGTGTGTGTGTGTGTGTGTATGTATATATATATATATTTATATTCTTTTTTTTTATGCATAGACAGAGACAGCTCAATCTACAAAATAAAGCTTTTGCTCAACACTGAATATCCTTCAATACAGCAGAAGTTTTGTAAAAACCTGTATAAGAATTTAAAGGTTTACAGACTCATCACAGCTTTTTTTAAATTGGGTATTTCCCATAATATCCATTGAAGGTCTGAAAATGGTAACAGTATTGGGAACACCACCCACCTACCTTACCTGTGAAACTTTACTTTCCCTAATTTTTACACCTCATTGTAGGTTTTTTTTTTTGTAAAAATCTAGGCTGTCATGAGTACTGCTTATAACAAGAGTCCCACTATAATGACTTGGCTGTATGTTCACTAGCTTGAGGACTGTAAGCAAAGAAGCATGCAGAAGATGGCCATTATTTCAATCAGTAACACATTCACCTCGCCAGGGAGACGCTTTTATCTACAGCAAATTATATCTGAGCTGAGCAGATGACGGTTAAAGGCCCAAAAGTGCTCAGAAGCTCAAAGTTTTAACGTGCCACCACAGCCATTTAACAGAATTTACTAGTAATAAATAAGATTTACATTACCATCACTGGCATTTGTGGCTGCAAAGACACTTAAACTTAAAACGGTCCCTGTTCCTAAACATATAAATGCGTGTCTTAAAGGTACATTAACGTCAGCATCTGGAAAAAAACAAGCAGCTCGACCCCGTACCATCAAATACATATTTCCGACGCCTACTATTTAGTGGCCTGTGCGTAATGAATGGGGTTTTGGGGATGAAAGTCAGCTTTGGGTTTTGTAACACACCTACATAATAACTGCTGTGGACACAAAGTATTTTGAAAAGTCCTCTCTCGCATCCAAGTAGTTGCTCGTTTCAATCGATGAAACGCAAACAGCTGAGTTTATGGCGGTTATTACACACGGCGCTAACAGAGCCAACAACCCCACGCTTTGTTTTTGTTATTTATCATAAAATTGGCCACGGCAATTCCTTTGCAGAGCAGTGTAAATGGTTGTTACGTTAGCTAAAGGCCCTAGTCGTGTAGCTAGCATGGCGGCTAAGCTTTGCTATCTAACGTGACACCAAAATGGACCCTGACGATGAAGCCTGCTATCCGAAGGCGCGAAAATGTTGCACGAGCGCCCGTGAAATGCAGAAAAGCGTCTGCTGCAAAGCATTAACTTACCAGCTAAAGCGTAACCTAAAGGTTAATTTTACCCTAACCGTGAGGTCGACAAGTTAAACGTATCTTCCTTTTCTCAACCCGGTCGCACCTAAAATGGTCTACTACAGCCTTCTCTTTCCCAGAATGCTTTGGAAACTGAAGTCAACGCAAGCAGTGCGAGGCATTATGGGTATTGGCGTTGTTAATTATTCATGAAGTTCACGAATTTCATTACAGTTCTTCAGCGGACAGTGTTGAATGTGGCTTTTTAAATGGGTCGTAACTGCTAAATGGCTATGTCTTTTTCTACAGCTCTCTAACGACGAGAACCAAGTGGCTAGGCACGTAGGCATGGGAATGTGATGTCATGATGCAGTGTCTTATAGGTGACCCGCCATTTGAGTCAGTCTAGTTAGTCGATAACTTTTCATACAAAATGAGCGCTATGAGTGAGTGAGTCATTATGGTGGCAAACTATACTTGTTATAAATGGCCACATTATGGAGTCAAGTTGTGGACTTTAGTGGCAAAAAACCAAACAAGCTATATATCGTAGCATTTCCAGCTCAGAGCTCCAAGGTTCCTGGTTCAATCCTGAGTTCAGGTTACTGACTGTGTGGCGTTGTGTTTTCTCCGTAGGTTTCCTCTGGATTGTCTGGTTTCCACCTTCCAAAAACATTTCAGTATGTGGATTAGCTAGTCTAAACTCTCTACATAAGGGATAATCCATGGCAAGGTTTGCATTACACGATTTTAATGCACGATGTGGAGGATAAGAACGTCACCTCCACTGAGTGCATTAAGAACATGTAACACACACCTAGCCAGTGGGAGTAAAATCTTTGCGTGGCAGGGGGAGCTGCCGCAAAACCTGCCACTCGACCCGTCACCGCTAGGGGCAGCTGCCACGGGACCTGCCACTGTTATATGCGCCTGCCACGGGACCCATCACGGATATATGCGCCTGCCTCGCGCTCTTACACAATATGTAAGGTGTTTTTTAAACAAAATGCAGCGCGTATCCCTTGTAGCCAGCGGGAGCCAGAACGGTACGCACAATAGGTCAATATTCACCATTAACCAAACGCGTTTCACCTGCCTTACAGCTACCAGACACTCCGACTGGTGCACGCGTGCAAACAGACAGTGCAATCCTGCTCTTATTTATCTAACTGCAAACGAGATGCATAGCCAGACACCAGCTTCTGGCAGCATTCCTCATGAGCAATGGCCTCCAGTTCAGTAATATTCTTGGGTTTGCGTGCTGCAACCGCCTTCTTCAAATCCCACCAGAGATTTTCTATGGGGTTCAAGTCAGGTGACTGTGATGGCCCTGTAGAATCTTCCAGGACTTCTTCTAAGGGAGTTTAGGGCAGAAAATTGTCTTTTGTTTGTATGGATTTTTTTTATAGATAGAATTCTTTTAAAAGTGTTTTTTGTTTGTTTTGGCCTTGGTCCACCCTGAAGTTGTGCCCAGTGTGTGTGGTGTTATCTACAGGAACTCACAAGATATACAGTCATGTGAAAAAATAAGTACACCCCATGGAAATTGTCGGCTTTTTGTGACTTATTTGGACAAGCAAACATTTGATTATCTTTGAAACAGTGCATATTAATGAAGCTGATACGCTGTATCAAATGACACATAAAACTGACATTTTGTAGCAATTTTCACAATTTAAATGAACAAAAAACCTCAGTCTCACTGGTCTGGTGTTCCCTTTGCTAGTGAGGTGTGTGATGTCATCATGCCAAGATCTAAAAAGTTCTTTAAGGCCTTCAGAAAAAAGGATGCCTATGAGTCTGGCAAGGGATTTAAAAAGATCTCCAAATTGTTTGAAATATATCATTCCACTGAAAATCATCTACAAGAGGCACAGATTTCAAACGACTGCCAGTTTGTCCAGGACTGGCCTTCCCAGCAAATTCAGTCCAAGAGCAGAACGTCTGATGCGAAAAGAAGTCTCCAAGAACCCCAACATTTAATCACAGGATCTGTTAGTTAGTCTCGCAACTGTTGGTCAAAGTGGTGTCAAAGTGCATGCATCTACAAACAGAAAGAGATTGCACAAATTTGACCTGCATGGGAGGCGTACCAGGAAAAAGCCTTTGCTGTCTAAAAAGAACATTAAAGCAAGACTATAGTTTGCCAATGAGCATATAGGCAAAGACCAGGCCTTTTGGAATAATGTGCTCTGGACAGACGAATCAAATATATAGTTGTTTGGCCACAATAACAGCAGACATGTTTGGCGCAGACCAAAGACAGCTTTTCAGGAGAAACACCTCAACTGTGAACTTCACCAACTGTGAAGCACGGTGGTGGAAATGTTATGGTTTGGGGTTGCTTTGCTGCCTCAGGGACTGGAGAGCTTGCATTCATTGATTCAATTATGAATTCTGCATCATATCAAAGAGTGCTTGGACCTTTCAACAGGATAATGATCCTACGCACACTAGCAAATCCACCAAGGAATGGCTCAGAAAGAAGAAATGGAGGGTTGTGGAATGGCCTAGTCAAAGCCCTGATTTGAATCCCATTGAAATGTTGTGGGGGATTTGAAACGGGCAGTACATGCAAGAAAACCCTCAAACAACTTGCAGTTGAAAACTCAAATATGTCAAAAAAAATAATAAAAGCCAACAATTTCCATGGGGTGTACTTATTTTTTCACATGACCGTACCTGCATCACTCATTGCTTTATGTAGAAATATATTAAACTCTGCGGGGAAGTTTGAATAGCTGAAATGACACCTGTTCCAAGTGAACTGTCTACCTCCAAAAGAACATGCTAGCTTGTACTGATCTGCAGGGTCTACTTTCATCCAGAATCCATTTGCTACATCCACTGTGGAGAAATATCTGGCCGTAGTAACTTTTGCTAGCTTTTGATCAAGATATGTCATAGGCCAATGTAACGTATGACGGTGTCCAAACTGATTTCTGAATTAACCTAGACTGAACATAAAATAGTTTCACCTCTCAGGTGACCGAGAGTAACCCCGAGAGACCTCCTGCGGCCAGATGCCCCTTTGGAATGCAAAAGACTCTTGGAAACCCACACAGGACTTACACCTACAATAAAAGAGACCTTTCATGACTTAACGGGTGTGAATGTCTGGAAGACTTCACGATTAGGTTCATCAGCAGGGGTCAACCAAAACTCCGACCAAGGGCCTGTAAACCTCTGATCTAATCTTGGTTTACGACCACATGGATTAACATCGGAGCCAAGAGGGCTAGCAAGGAAAACATCCTCCCTAAAGGTCACCCTGAGGTGACCAAAGACCGGTGGGACATTAGAAGAACACCAGCCCCCCCCCTTCTGGACATACACACACTCACGCACACACAGTGAAAATGTTTCTTGAATGTAACATATAATCATATTTCTAGATAGTTATAATGTATTCATATATGCATGTGTTATGTGTCTAGATAACCTAACTATAGTGATTTTAGATAGTTTGAGCAAGAAGCTAATTTTAAGTTGTCTGTAACCATGTCTAATAATCCTTCACTGTCCAAGATATCATAACCTCATTGAGTTTGGTACCAAAATAATTGTCTCGTAATATGCCAATTAATGATGCATACTATAGGACGATGGGATGTATCATTCTATACTTTTCCATATTTCATTCTAATCCAAACTTAATACAAACCCCGCCTTGACATGCGGACCCCGTTTTGGGACAGACAAAGAAGTTCTCCCCCCCAGAACTTCCTCCTCTCTCTGGATTCTTGTATGATACACTTCGGTGCTAAGAGGTTCCAGAGCACACAAAAATGCATCTTTCCTCTCTAACAGCTGTATGTTGGGCCTGTTTTCCTGGGACGCATCTGCTAACTGGGGTCTCAAAACTTCCATCACATCAGGGCCCTCCTCAGTAAGGTGGGGATCCTTCATTACTGGCTGTCTAGTGTCAGGAGTCCTTTCTACCTCCACTGCCTCACGTAGCTTCTGACTGGATCTAATCTCTTTGGTGGGCTGTAGGGTTCTGACTTGTGCCCACAATTGACAGCTATGATAGTCAATCAAAGGTGCAAGCATATTTAGCAAATCCTGACCAATGAGGAGCTGCTCTGTATGAAGCCCAACAACATAAAGGGGGTGGACTATTTTTATGTCATCAAAGGTTAACTCCACCCTCACCCGCTGGTTAATAGGAGCTTGGTCTTGTGTGTATCTCTCTGTAATGGCTCTCTATCCTGAGCCATTTCCCTAGCAAGTTGGTAATTTGGTTGAGTTCTTTAAGCAACCAGCTGACACCAAAGAAATTTCTGATCCAGTGTCTAGCAGAGCATCACGTCAATACACCTTCGAATGAGACAGCGATGTAAATCCTTCTCGTCCTACACATCTGTGTCAAGTCACCAAGGAACTGGCAGAAGCTGACCTCACCAGGCTTTGGCTGGGTGGAGAGGTTTATGTGGGCGCCTCCACTGTGGGGAAGCTCTGACCCTTATATTTCGAGGGGAGGCTCACTGTCATGTCAAAGTTCTAACACATGATTACCTGGTTCCCTGTCCTTCTTGTCTGTGCTTACCTTCTCATTCTCCCATGCTCGCATTGCAAGCTGTCTTAACTCTGCTGCAGTCATGTGATCAACATCTACAACAACAACAACAACGTTTATTTATATAGCACATTTGAAAACACATGCTGACCAAAGTGCTTTACATGCCGAGGACCTAGCAATGCGAAATCTAATACCACACAAATAATATAGTTAAAAACACTAAGTACAGTCAAAAGCAAGAGAGAAGAGGTAAGTCTTCAAATAAGATTTAAAAGCATCAAGGGTAGTGCAGGCTATTATATGAAGAGGCAAACAATTCCATTATTTTCAAGGGAAATGTTGTGCCCTTTTATTGAGCATTTTACTTACATAAATGATTGTAGATTTAAAAAAAAAAAAGTTATTAAAAATAACCAATGAGATAATAAATAACAAAACCCCACATCTACAATTAACACATGCAAATCTTGTGCATGTCCTTAATTTTTTTTCATGCAGATTTTCATTTTTCACCATGCAGATAGCAAAAATCTCAAATGGTACCCTTAAACTGTTTTTATTTGTCATAGCACTGTAAATGTAACACAGTTTTAAAAATATATAATGTGCTAGGCTACAGGTGAAATTAGAACATATAGTGGAATTGGAAAGTGGAATGTATTGATGGTGCAATATTACAACTAATGTAAGCTGTAATGCAATATAACCAATGTAATAAAAACAGAATGCAATGATTTGCAAATCTCATAAACCCATATGTTATTCACAATAGAACATATGAAATGTTCAAACTGAGTAAATGTACCATTTTAAGAAAAAAATAAGGTAATTTTGAATTTGATGGTCGCAACATGTCTCAGAAAAGTTGGGACAGGGCAGCAAAAGGCTGGAAAAGTAAGTGTTACTAAAAAGAAACAGCTAGAGGTTAATTGGCAACTGGTCAGTAACATGATTGGGTATAAAAACAGTATCTTTTTAGTTGCAAAATGTTCCTCCAGCTGTTTATTTTTAATAACACTTACTTTTCCAGCCTTTTGTTGCCCCCTTCCCAACTTTTTTGAGACATGTTGTGGCCATCAAATTCAAAATTACCTTATTTTTTTTCCTTAAAATGGTACATTTCCTCAGTTTAAACATTTGATATGTTTTCTATGTTCTATTATGGATAGCATATGGGTTTATGAGATTTGCAATTCATTGTATTCTGTTTTTATTTACATTTTACACAGCGTGCCAACTTTTTTTGAATTGTGTTATTTTTTGGTTGTATTATTATTTTTTTAAATGGAAAACAGATGGCCTTAGAACCAATCAAATACTGTACCCTCCACTAATATAGGCACGCTTGGTAAATACGAGCAAAGAAGGCTGTGAAAAATTGTCTTTATTGTTTAACCTTTGGATCTTTTGTTTAAAAAATCACAAAAATACTCTGCTCTCATGGATATCAAACAATTGCAAACACAACACAGGTTTATAAATAAAACTTTGTTAAATATAGGTGTGTAACAATTATTGGCACCCCTAGGAATTCATATGAGAATATATTTGAAGTATATTCCCACTGATATTTTACATTTTTATTTAGTACACCTGGGTGATTAGGAACAGGATATTGTTCAACCATGACTTCCTGTTTCACAGGGGTATAAATATGAGGTAACACATTCCAAATTCCCGTAGTCATTCATAACAATGGGTAAGACCAAGGAATATAGTTGTGATGTGTGGCAAAAGGTTGTTGAGCTTCACAAAATGGGAAGTGGCTATAAGAAAATAGCACAAGCATTGAAAATGCCCATTTCCACTATCAGGGCAATAATTCAGAAGTTCCAGTCAACTGGAAATGTTATGAATCAACCTGGAATTGGACGTGAGTCTATATTGTCTCAACACTCTGTGAGGACGATGGTTCGAGTGGCCAAAAATCTCCCAGGATCACAGCTGGAGAACTGCATAAGTTAGTTGCATCTTGGGGTCAGAAAGTCTCTAAAACTACAATTCAAGGCCCTACATCACCACAACTTGTTTGGAAGGGTTTCAAGAAAAAAGCTAGTTCAAGTTCAGTTTATTTGTATAGCACTTTTAACAATGGACATTGTCCCAAAGCAGCTTTACAGAAGTATATAAATTCAGGACATAGATTTTAAATTTATGAATTTATCCCCAATGAGCAAGCCAGCAGCATCAGTGGCAAGGAAAAAAGCCTCTACTCTCATCCAAAAACAAACTCAAGCGTCTTCAGTTTGCCAGACGCTACTGGAACTTCAAATGGGATCAGGTTCTATGGTCAGATGAAACCAAAATAGAGCTTTTTGGCAATAAACACCAGAGGTGGTTTTGGCACACACAGAGAGGTAGCCATATGGAAAAGTACCTCATGGCCACGGTTAAATATAGTGGTTACTTTTAATGTTTTGGGGCTGTTTTCCTGCCTGGACATTTCATTGGGATACTTGGCATCATGGACTCTATCAAATATCAACAGATATTAAATGAAAACCTGACTGCCTCTGCCAAAAAAGCTTAAAATAGGCCGTGGTTGGAACTTCCAGCAGGACAATGATCCAAAACATACATCAAAATCAATGCAAAAATGGTTTACTGACCACAAACTCAAGGTCCTGCCATGGCCATCCCAGTCCCCTGACTTGAAACCCATAGAAAACCTGTGGGGTGAACTGAAGAGGAGAGTCCACCAGCGTGGACCTCGAAATTTGAAGGATCCGGAGAGATTCTGTATAGAGGAATGGTCTCAGATTCCTTGCCATGTATTCTCCAACCTCATCAGGTATTATAGGAGAAGACTCAGAGCTGTTATCTTGACAAAGGGAGGTAGGACAAAGTATTGACTAAAAGGGTGCCAATAATTGTTGCACACCTGTATTTAACAAAGATATATCACCACCTTGGAATTATAAGGTTCTATCTGTGCTCTGAGCAGTTTTGACATATTGAGCTTCAAAGTTTTGCATTCCATATAGCAAAAATGATATGGGGAACAAGTGTCTTTCATACATGAAAATGACAGAGACCCTAATCGTAGTCTAAATGTGCAATATCAAAATCCTCTCAAAATTGTAAATGGGGATTTTTGGAACAGTTCAAATGCAGATAGAACCTTCTAATTCTAAAAAATCACTTTCCGCTTGGGATTATTCCATCTATCTTGCAAAACATTATTTGAAGCAATAATTTTCAAGGAACACAAACAGTTTACTTATAATTTGTTTTAAAACATAAAATTAGTGTTGTAACAATGTGTTTACATGTATGAGAAAGTTAAATGTAATGCTTTCTGTGACATTTATTTCATATTTTAGGACAAATCATCTTTTTATTGTTCAAAAGCATTGCAAGTTAAGCATAAAAGGCAGTGCTAAATATTTTATCCAGTGCAGATGTTAATTTTAGGTAGGAATGTGGTGGGTAATTAAACACATTATTGCAGGAACCATTAGTTTAAGTATCCTTTGATTTAGACACAAAAAAAAAACAAAACAAAAAAAAAAAAAAAAAAAGCAGCTACTGTATTACATCTGACCAGGACTTTATTCCACAGAAAGTGGGACCGGTAAAAGGGCTTTCTCTCTAGAGATCAGTATGGCTGAAATAACATGCTAACATTTATTGTTGTAATTAGGACCCCATCAGTTAAAATGTTGACTATTTGACCTTTAAGGCTTAATATTGTAAAATGTAAGACATCTTAAGACTTTAAAAACTGCAAGAAAACAGACAATGCTACAGCAAAGTTGTTTCACAAAGTTTAATAAACATTGGAAAATGTTTCACTGACTACATACAGCTCAATACAAGTACACAGGATGAATCAAGGTTAAAATATAACCTCCCTCGTATGACAGTCAGTCAGTGACATGCCTGGAATAAAGCAAAAGAACTTCAAAACCGGAACCTATCCTTTAGTGCTTGCCTCTTAGGATGATGCCAGGGGTGCTTCTCAATACTCAAATTAATGCTTCCTCGTTTCCCCGCTCCTCCGTCCTCCAGCCCATGACCCGGAAATTGATCAACATCAACCATCTTGAAGGCCATCTCAATTCTCAAATTGCACCGCAAGGAGGTGAGGAACGAGGAGTGAGGAAGCTTCCAGAGGAGCTAGGAGCGAGGATACACAGGTGTATCCTATTCGGAAGTGTTTCTTGTCAGAAAAACTAGACACTTTTAAATTCCCCTCCTCCTTTACATCTGCCACAATCTCAAACAAAAAGTCCTTTGGTGATGTGATGGAATTTTGTGTGAAATATAATTAAATAATAATATGCTTACAATGAGTATTGTAATTAATTGATCCTTGCATGTTTGGATTTGCAACGCTGCACAAAAGATGCGATAATTTATGTATTGTTCATTAATTAATTGTTGATTAACCCAGACATTTCACATACTATCAGTGCTTTATTAAGAAAGTTGTTATTAACTAAACTCCAGCAACATAACGGCACATCAAAAAAAAAAAAAAAAAAAAAAAAAAAGCATAACGGCAGATCCCTGAAGAGCAGTGAGGTCATCCAGCTGAGCACAGTCATCATTAACTGACCTCACTTTGAAGTGACGCTTGAGAGAGCGAGGACATTCCATTTGACTTGCTCTGGTTCCTCTCTCCTCGCATCTCATCCTCACATCCTTCCCTGACATCCTAAGGAGGTGGAGCTGAGATGCAAGGAAAGGAAGCGAGGAAAGGAAATGAGGATGCACAAATAAGAAATGAGAAGTACCCCAGTTCTTATCCGCATTCTTCTTCTTCTTTTGGTTTTAATGGCGGTTTGTAAACCAACTTAAATGTGCATTACCACCAACTACTGGACTGGAGTGTGGGCAGCAGATTGACAGGGGGAAAAAAATAAATAATAATAATAAATAATAATAAATAACTATATACTAGATATTATATAGTCATATATATATGATGCAAGGGCTTTATTAGTTGCACCAGGTGTGCTTGAGCTGGAACACATGAAATACCTGAACTGGCTTTGGGCAGTAAATACATGAAATTTCTGCCAGGGCAGAAAAAGGAAGCTATCAAAGTGAAATATAACCCATACTTGGAATTTGTCCTCTGCATTTAACCTATCCAAGTTAGTGCACACACATTAGTAGTGAACACACACACTACAAACCGTGAACACACCCGGAGCAGTGGGCAGCCATTTTTGCTGCGGCGCCCGGGCAGCAGTTGTGGGTTAAGGGCCTTGCTCAAGTGTCCAACAGTGGCAGCTTGGCGGTGCTGGGATTTGAACTCACAACCTTCTGATCAGTAAGCCAACTTCTTAACCACTGAGCTACCACCACCCCAGTTTTTGCATATCCCAGCTTGGCAGGAAGCTGGGGTCAAAGCGCAGGGTCAGCCATGATATGGCCGCCAACCTTCCAAGCAGTGACCCAGCGCCTTATCCGTTAAGCCACTGCTGCCCTCCAACCTATCAACAGCTGCAACCAGATTTCTGAGAAGGCAGGCTATGAAAAACCCTCAAGTGACTGCAAAAGACCTGCAGCAAGACTTGGTGGCAACAGGCACTGAGGTTTCAGAGAGCACAGTATGGTGCATATTAAACACAGAAGATTTCCATGCCAGAACTCCAAGACGTGCACCACTACTGACCCAAAAGCACAAGAAAAGTCGGCTCAAAATCATATAAATAAGCCACAGAAGTTTTGCGATTCTGTTCTGTGGAGTGATGAAACAAAACTGGAACTTTTCAGCATGATGGATCAGTGGTATGTCTGGAGAAAGAAGAATGAAGAAAGAACACTCTATCCACAGTCAAGCATGGTGGTGGCTTGGTGATGCACTGGGGCTGCTTTGCATCCTCTGGCACTGGATACCTGCAGTGTGTGGAAGGCAAGGTAGATTCATTGAAGTATCAGGAAATCCTCATAGAAAATGTTGTGCATTCTTTGAGGAAGCTGAAGCTTGGGCGTCATTGGATCTTCCAACAGGACAATGATCCCAGTATACCTCAAATTCCACCAAGGCTTGGTTGCAGAAGAAGTCCTGGAACATTCTACAGTGGCCATCACAGTCACCTGACTTGAACTCCATAGACAATTAGAAGAAGGCGGTTGTGGCATGCAAACTCAAGAATATTACTGAACTAGAGGCCATTGCTCATGAGAAATGGGCTAAGATTCCTCAGGAACGCTGCCAGAAGCAGGTGTCTGGCTATGCATCTCATTTGCAGCAGGTCATAACAGCAAAAGGGTGCTCTACTAAGTACTAAAGATGCTTGCCATGAAGGGGTGGAATAATTTTTAAACTGGAGAAGTCATTATAAGTTGCATTTTCAGTTGAATTTGGGGAAACCGCTTGAAGCATTCGTTGTGTTGAACTATTTCAATTGCTTTTGTTTGTGTAACAATTTAAAGGTTGGGCAAGGAGAAGGCGGGAACTGGCTGAACATAAACAGAGTTAAATCATAAATTAAACTGAAACAGAACATAAAACACAAACGGAACACAAAATGCACATGCGTCTCTCTCCCTCTCTCTTCCAGCCGCTCCTTTATGTCTCTCTCCCACTGATTAGACAAATCAGTGCCAGGTGTGCAGCCTGGCCACTCCCTCCTCCTCGCCACACTCCCCGCCGCCAGATTCAGGCCTCCGGCCTGATGTACACCCCCTCCCATCCGTTCGGGAGGGCAGTGCTGCCACTCTACCTGTGAGCGAGAGGAGAGACGAGGAGGAGGAAGAGGGGAGAGAGAAGAAGCAAGCTGGAGAGCAAGCCAGAGAGAAAGAGAGGAGAAAGAGAGAAAAAACACTCCGGTCCCCAGACACGCTGTCATCTGGTTCTCAGCAAGCTGGGAAGCGATCCCCCACGATGCCGGGCGATGGCACTGGACTTCCGAGCGGGCGGCTGCGGCTCCTCTCCTTTTACGGCGGACGGCAGCCGCGCCTTCGCCTCCCCGACGGACGGCTACGGCTCCTCCCCTTTCCAGGTGGACGGCAGCCACATCTCTGCTTCCCCGGCGGAAGTCATGCTCCTCCCCTTTTCCAGCAGACGGCAGCCACATCTCCACTTCCCCGATGGACAGCAGCGGGTCCTCCATCTCCTGGCGGACGGCAACCGCTCCTCCCCTTCCCGGCGGATGGCAGCGGTTCCTCCGCATCCCGGCAGACGGCAGCGACTCCTCCATCCTCCTTGGCAACCGCTCCAGCACCACCGCCTCCTAGGTGTCACGATCCTCCCACAGCGGCGAGAGCTCTTCAACAGCGCGTCCCTCCTCCTTCCCGGGTTTCGGCACCAGTGTAACAATTTAAAAGTCGGGCAAGGAGAGGCGGGAACTGGCCGAACATAAACAGAGTTTAATGATAAATTAAACTCAAGCAGAACATAAAACACACAAACGGAACACAAAATGCACGTGCGTCTCTCTCCCTCTCTCTGGCGCTTCCAGCCGCTCCTTTATCTCTCTCTCCCACTGATTAGACAAATCAGTGCCAGGTGTGCATCCTCACAGCCTGGCCACTCCCTTCTCTTCGCCACAGTTTGATTTGTTCATTGCAAACAGCTGAAAGTGTGTAAATTTTGACAATAAACCTGATTTTATCGACCAAAATATCCACAGTCTCATTTCCTTCCACCCCTACATGGGCAGGAACCCAAAGGAAGGAGACATCCAGCCCCCTACCATGGAGTATGAGAAGCAGATTAAGTATTTGGTAAATAATGTCTTGTCTGCATAATGTTTTCCCAGATTGTATACTTGACAGTGCAGATAAACTGTCAGAAGCTATAGCGACATTTTGGTTCCGATTATTTTCTTCCAACCACTGCAATGCCAATAGGATTCCTAATAGTTCTACAATGTATACTGATAAGTGATCGGTTGCTCTTTTTTTGACTGCTATTGTGGTACAGTTGATAATGCCACAGTGGGGCTTACTTGTAGTTGGCTGAGACCTGCATTTGCTCTGAGCATTTTTGTAAGAAGGCCTTTGTGGGGTGCACCATGCTGTGCCCTTGTAAATTTATCCAATACACCAACATAATCTTGACCTTCCTGATACGCAAAGGCATCTCTCCTGTCTCAACCTGTAATGCAGTCACTGGTGATGATTTAAATGCTCTAGTACAATTCTGGAGTGCCTGTGTCTCTTCCACATCAGGCTTTTTAGGATTTGATTCTGATGCTGACATATATGCTAGGCAACCATAATCAGAGGCAGTTCTTATAAGAGCCTGATAGATGTTTATGAGCAATGCCCTGCTTGCTCCCCAGTCTCGCCCTGACAGACACCTCAAAACATTATTAATCTTTTTACATTTATTCTTAACTTTATCAGTATGCTGACACCAGGTCTTCTCATCAAAGAGCACTCCTAAGAATCTCACAACCTTAACCTGTTCAAGATCTTGCCCATACAATTTAAGTGGTACTGTTTTATGGTGCTTAGAATCACCAATTTCATAATCATATAAGATTTTGAAATTGAAAGTTTAAAGCCCCATTTATTTGTCCACTGTTCTACTTTCCCTATTGCATTTTGCATTTTCCTTATTAAATATTCCATATTTCGACCCCTAACCCAGAGTTCCTCACCATTCCCATAAAGCAACTTACCTATATTTTCTCCAACCTGCCTAAATGTTTTATTTTTCTTTTTAATTGCTATACTACAGCTCTCATCCCACTATAGCATGCTTTTTCTTCGTTTACTTCCTGTATTTTTTTGGAATTGTTTCTTCAGCTGCTTGTATAATGGCTGTAGTCATTTTTTCGTTCATTTCTTCCACATCTGTTATATTCGTATTCCCTAATTCCACACACTTATCTTCACTCAGTATTTGGAATATCTGCCAAGCAGCTTTATATAACTTCCACCTTGGTGTTCTCACTTGGCTATCCTGATGTATCTCTACTCCAATCCTGGTTATTATTGGATAGTGATCACTACCTACTGTCGACTGGCCTAAAACCTCCCATGTGCTGATTCCTGCAATTTCAGTTGACATTATTGTCAGATCAGTCGCACTTTCTGTGTTATGTGAACTACTATATCGTGTGCTCTTCCCGTCATTAACACATACCAAATTTTTATCATCTATAAATTCCTCTATTACTGATCCATTTCCATCTGTATTCTTACTCCCCCATAGCGTTCTGTGTGCATTAAAATCCCCACACCATACTATTTTCCCTTGTATCAACCCACATACTGCATTCAGTGTATCAGTGCTCAGTCTATTACAGGGATTGTAAAAATTGATCATTATACTGTCTTTTCCTGTCCATATTTTGACTACAACTGATTCATGTTCTTTCCCTTTATTCATTAGATTATATCTTACCCCATTTCTTGCAAAAGTTTCCAGGCCTCCACTTTTTCCTGTCTTCCTATCATTTCTGATTGTAGTATATCCTTACAATACAAAGTCTAACTGTGGTTTCAACAATGTCTCTTGTACACATATTACATGAGGTTTATTTGATAAATCAGAAACAAATTTTTGAATTCTTGTCCATTAGCTATACAACAATAAGACTCCTGGCATTCCACTGCAATATAACTAGGATCATGAAGAGCCACCAGCCCATGACTGAGAGTTAGAGATTCCTGCAGTTAACGTTTCTTCCACTATTTCACAACTAAGTTCTTTAATACCAAGGTATTTTTCTGCTGATTTAACTATTATTTTGATATTTTCAGTCCTTCTCTCTGTCTGTGCCGAGCAATTTATCACCTCAACCATAAATAACACTCATTCTTGCTCATAATTGGCATATCTTTCATTGCCACAATCTTTTCACAGCTCCCGCAAGGTCTATATTTACTTTCTTTGTTTTCTGGTTTATAGACATTCCTTTCTCTGGACACTTTCTTTACTGCTTCCGTATATTTTATTCCTTGCAACGCCTTCACTCGTTGCACCTCCACTGCCTTATTGCTGGCTTTGCAGTCGAGGTAAGCTGAGCTGTGCTCTACTCCGCAGTTGCAGCATTTGAGCTTGACTCCTTCTCCATATTTCCCGTACTCATGTTCGCCTGTTTGCTCTTACATATTGCTGCCACATGGCCATATTTTTGGGCATTTAAAGCATTTCATTGGTGGAGGAATATATGGCCTGACCTCATAGCTCATGTATCCTATGTACACCTTACTTGGAAGTCTTGATTCATTAAACTTAATCATTAACAGCCAGGCTAACGCATTTCTCCACATTTCTAGTTGTTTTAAGGCATTTTACTCCCAGTATTTTCTGCCCCTCTCATATTATCTTTTATTTGTTCCTCTGTAACACTTGTAGGTATTCCTGAAATGACTCCTCAAACCAGTTTTTTTGTATTCAATCAACGAACATTGAACTCTCTTACCATCTATTTTATTCAGTTGCATGGCTTTCCCTTGCTGGACTTTATTTCTACAAACAATCAACACTGATCCACTTCTCAGTACCTTAGCACTTTTGACCTCACCCAGCAGTTTGTTTATAGATTTTGTTAACTGAACCGGATTCCACTCACCGGACATCGTCCCTTCTTGAGCTAATTTTATGAACACTTTATGTTCCTCTTCCTGTCTTGTTGCTACAATAACACTTTGCTCACTAACAGTTTCATTTATGTTAGATGTTTCCTTTTCCTTTTTTTCCGTTTTCTCGATCGTACTACGTTCCATACACCCTATCTCTCTCGCCATCTTCTTCGAATCCCCTCTCACTTCCTGACTCATCACTTCCTTCTGCCATCTCTCGCCCAGTCACAGTTCAGCTGTTGCTATTGTGTAGTCTTCACTGAGCTTCTATTGGCAATTGTGCTGTTTTCTACTGTATTTTTCCAGGATTGTTTTATAGGACTGCCCTGCCCATAGACCGTAGCATACAGCTGTGTATGTTTGTCCATTTCCAGTGTTTTGCTAAGACATAAATCTTTCCATAAACGGCATGACATTTGGGGTGAAAGGTGTCTGTGAAAGCACTACCACATTTTTCCAGGTCACATCTTCCTTCCTCTTGGCTACAGAATGAAAGCTAATGAACCCTTTAGGCAACATCCTAGCTTTATTATTGATCAGAAACACAGCCTATAACACAAAACCTAGATTATGTTTTTATCTTTGACTTTAATTAGTTGCCAAGCGCTTTTTCATCCCACCAGGATTACATCCATATTAAAGGTTAACAAAATATCTTGCATTCAATATTTCTTTAGTCTAAATATTGAATGTAAGATAAACAAGCCATAAAAGATTATAGTCTTAAACATTAACTCTCATTAATTTATTTATTTTTATGTAGCCTTTTTTTTTTTTTTTTTTTTTTTTTTTAAAATAAAAAGGCTATTGATTGCCCAGGTAGATGTTGGTCTGCTATGGCATTGCTGCCTGTCACACCTCCTCCAGTGCCCATAGGATTATCGTTCTTCTTTGCCACCATGCCTAATGCAACCAAAACCATACAGGCCTCCACAGTGACTAAGGCTGTAGCAAGCCACACTGGCACCGTTAAAGCAGGCTCAGTGCCACATATGGTTTCCTCCTGTTGCACCTAATACCACTCAGGCATGCTTGCCTAACACAACCAGAGCCATACAGACCTTCCCAGTGACTAAGGCTGTAACAAGCCCCACTGGCACCGATAATGCATGCTCAGTGCCACTGGTTCCACATGATGTAAAAGAAAACATGAAATCAAAACAGGCCACCTTCTTCTATTGCTCCATGGTCCAGTTCTTATGATCACATGCCCACTGTAGGAGCTTTTCGTGGTATACAGGGGTCAGCATGGGCACTCTGACCGGTCTGCAGCTACACAGCCCCATTCACTGCGATGCATTGTGTGTACTGACACCTTTCTATCATAGCCAGCATTAACTTTTTTCAGCAATTTGTGCTACAGTAGCTCTTCTGTGGGATCGGACCAGACAGGCCAGGCTAGCCTTCGCTCGCCATGCGCATCAAAGAACCATGGGCACCCATGACCCTGTCTCACCAGTTACCTGGTTGTCCTTCTTTGGACCACTTTTGGTAGGTATTAACCACTGCATACCGGGAACACCCCACAAGACCTGCTGTTTTGGAGATGCTCTGACCCAGTCGTCTAGCCATCATATTTTGGCCCTTGTCAATGTCACTCAGATCCTTACACTTGCCCATTTTTCCTACTTCCAAAACATCAACTTTGAGAACTGACTGTTCACTTGCTGCCTAATATATCCCACCTCTTGACAGGTGCCATTGTAACAAGATAATCAATGTTATTCAAGTCACTTTTAAGTATATAACCATAATAACCATACAAATAGTATGGAATTAAATTTTTGTCTAGCATATCGAAGATAATTTGTGAATAAATATGTTTGATACTTCTGACAATTATAATTAACCATATTAAAGTGTATCTGTATAATGTACTGGACAAAGTGGTAAACATGCATGCTTATAACTTCTGCATTAGTGTTCAGACTCATGGTGACATTCAAAACACTAGACAGTTCAGTAAATAGTATGGATGCACATAATATGTAAAAAGGGAAGTTATCGAGAAGGGGAAAGGGTTTACATGCATGTATACTGTACTTCAACACAGCAGACAGTAGCATCAGGTACATGTGTAAAAGGTATCAAACGACCAAATCACCATTGGTGCACTAAGCTTTGTCAGTTCTGTGCATACACTTGCACACATTTCTATGCATAGAATGTGATTCATGAAGTTATCTTTGCACGTGAATATGTGGATATATTTATATATAATCCTGACCCTGCAGAAACCACTAGTGGCACAAAAGTGTAATGGTGTGTAAACTGATTATGAGGAGCTCCCATCCCACTTATTGTCACCATGTCTGCATAATTGCTGACTATGGCGCTCACAGCAAGGTGCTGTTAATTCATATTAAAGGCACATCTAAAGATTGATTGGGATGATGCAGAAAATGGCTGACCTTGCCTTGCTTGATGATTTCGAACCCGCTCTTTGCTCATACTGATCAGCACTCATCAGTCAATTTCATTTACCTGGTCCAATTTTAGTTGAGCTCTACCAACAACTCGCCCTACTTTTGTTTTGGAGAGACCAACAAAATGCAGCAATAGCATCCCTGTGCTCTCTGAAGTCCTTTCTACTCAGGGGTTTTTAGCCATGGGCACATTTTAGTGAGAAACTGGAGACAACTCTGGCATTTCATATCCAACTATGAGTCAAATAATGACATCTTTCATGCATTTATATCTCTCACATTGCAGTACACAACAGTGGAAATATGTATTTGAATACAGGTGCATCTCAATAAATTAGAATATCGTGGAAAAGTTCATTTATTTCAGTAATTCAACTCAAATTGTGAAACTCGTGTATTAAATAAATTCAATGCACACAGACTGAAGTAGTTTAAGTCTTTGGTTCTTTTAATTGTGATGATTTTGGCTCACATTTAACAAAAACCCAGCAATTCACTATCTCAACAAATTAGAATACTTCATAAGACCAATAAAAAAAAAAAAAACATTTTTAGTGAATTGTTGGCCTTCTGGAAAGTATGTTCATTTACTGTACATGTACTCAATACTTGGTAGGGGCTCCTTTTGCTTTAATTACTGCCTCAATTCGGCGTGGCATGGAGGTGATCAGTTTGTGGCACTGCTGAGGTGGTATGGAAGCCCAGGTTTCTTTGACAGTGGCCTTCAGCTCATCTGCATTTTTTGATCTCTTGTTTCTCATTTTCCTCTTGACAATACCCCATAGATTCTCTATGGGGTTCAGGTGTGGTGAGTTTGCTGGCCAGTCAAGCACACCAACACCATGGTCATTTAACCAACTTTTGGTGCTTTTGGCAGAGTGGACAGGTGCCAAATCCTGCTGGAACATGAAATCAGCATCTTCAAAAAGCTGGTCAGCAGAAGGAAGCATGAAGTGCTCCAAAATTTCTTGGTAAACGGGTGCAGTGACTTTGGGTTTCAAAAAACACAATGGACCAACACCAGCAGATGACATTGCACCCCAAATCATCACAGACTGTGGAAACTTAACACTGGACTTCAAGCAACTTGGGCTATGAGCTTCTCCACCCTTCCTCCAGACTCTAGGACCTTGGTTTCCAAATGAAATACAAAACTTGCTCTCATCTGAAAAGAGGACTTTGGACCACTGGGCAACAGTCCAGTTCTTCTTCTCCTTAGCCCAGGTAAGACGCCTCTGACATTGTCTGTGGTTCAGGAGTGGCTTAACAAGAGGAATACGACAACTGTAGCCAAATTCCTTGACACGTCTGTGTGTGGTGTCTCTTGATGCCTTGACCCCACCCTCAGTCCATTCCTTGTGAAGTTCACTCAAATTCTTGAATCAATTTTGCTTGACAATCCTCATAAGGCTGCGGTTCTCTCGGTTGGTTGTGCATCTTTTTCTTCCACACTTTTTCCTTCCACTCAACTTTCTGTTAACATTCTTGGATACAGCACTCTGTGAACAGCCAGCTTCTTTGGCAATGAATGTTTGAGGCTTACCCTCCTTGTGAAGGGTGTCAATGATTGTCTTCTGGACAGCTGTCAGATCAGCAGTCTTCCCCATGATTGTGTAGCCTAGTGAACCAAACTGAGAGACCATTTTGAAGGCAGGTGTTTTGAGTTGATTAGCTGATTGGCATGTCACCATATTCTAATTTGTTGAGATAGTGAATTGGTGGGTTTTTGTTAAATGTGAGCCAAAATCATCACAATTAAAAGAACCAGAGACTTAAACTACTTCAGTCTGTGTGCATTGAATTTATTTAATACATGAGTTTCACAATTTGAGTTGAATTACTGAAATAAATGAACTTTTCTAGGACATTCTAATTTATTGAGATGCACCTGTAGTGTGCAAAAAACCAAACTACGAAAATACATCTGCAATCAACAAGTCTATCAATACCATATGAATAGGATTTCAGTCATTTATCTATCTTTTTATCCTGGTCAGGGTTACGGAGAATGCAGACATTATCATGGGAGTGAGGCGGGAATACACTCTGAATGGGAAAACACATGAATGGGATGTGCACGTGCACACATACACACACACACACACACACACACACACACACACATTCATACCAAGTGCCAGTTTGCCTACAGGCGTGTTTTTGAACAGTGGGAGGAAACCGCAGAACCAGGAGGAAACCCACATGGGCTTTGGGAGAAAATGCAGACAGACTCCACACAGACAGCGGCCCGGCCTCAGCATCAAACCAGGGACCTTGGAGCTGTTGAGCAGTAGGATTTAGGAAACTAAGGAAAGTATTCATTACTGTGCATTAATTACTACCCTGCAAAAATGACATCAAGTGAAAATGTCTTGACTATAATCATACAGTGGGTATAGAAAAGAATCACCCCCATTAAAAATAATCACATTTTGTTGCTTCTCAGCCTGAAATGAAGACGAACACAGTTTTTGTTTTATCCAGCTGTATTTACTCAGTGCAACTTATAACATCCAGGTGAAAGATGTAACAACAATATGTCAGAAAAAAATGTAATAAATTAAAAAAAAAAGAATCACTGAGTTGGAAAAAGGATCACCCCCCTCCTAAAAATGACTTGTAAACTCAATAATGTGTAGCTAATCTCCTTCTCAATGGCACACAAAGCCTTTCAACTGTGATCAGCTGTGGCCATTTTGATTAGCTCAGCATGAAAAGAGCCTTCCTGGAGCATTTTGTAGTGCAACTGAAGCAAACAATCAACTATGGGTGGCAAGGCACTGTCAAAAGATCTCTGGGATAAAGTTGTGGACAGGCACAAGTCAGGAGATGGATACAAAAACATTTCAAAGGCTTTATCAATGCCTAGAAGCACAGTGAAGTCTATTATTAAGAAGTGGAAGGTATTTGGTACAACACAGACCCTCCCTGGATCAGGACGTCACTCCAAACTGGATGAAAGAGCCAGGAGGAAACTGGTCAGACAACAATATTACAAATTCTCCACAAATGTGGCTTGTATGGGAGAGTTGCAAGAAAAAAGCCACCCACGAGTGAGCTTTGCCAAAACGCACCTTGAAGATTCTGAGGCCACATGGAAAAAGATGTTATGGTCAAATGAATTATTTGACCTCAACGCCAAACGATATGTCTAGCGGAAATCCAATAAAACTCACCATTCAAATAACACCATTCCTACAGTAAAGCATGGAGGTGGTAATATCCTGTTATGGGGGTGTTTCTCTGCAGCAGGGACTGGAGCACTTGTCAGGATAGAAGGAAAATGGATGGGGCAAAATACCATCAAATTCTTGAGGAAAATCTGCTGCCCTCTGCCAGAAAGTTGTCAGTGGGAAGAATGTTTACCTTCCAATATGACAATGACCCAAAGCATGCAGCAAAACTGACCACACAGTGGTTGAAGGAGAAAAAGGTGAATGTCCTTGCATGGCCTAGTCAGAGCCCAGACTTAAACCCCATTGAAAATCTGTGGAATGACTTGAAGACTGCAGTCCACAAACGGTCACCATCAAATTTAACTGAACTTGAGCAGTTCTGCAAAGAAGAGCGGGCAAATATTGTAAAGTCTAAATGTGCAAAGTTAGTAGAGACATATCCCAACAGACTAAAGGCTGTAATTAAAAAAATAAGGCAAATTAAAGCAAGGGGGTGATCCTTTTTCCAACTCAGTGATTCTGGTTTTTCATTTATTTATTTATTTATTTTTCTGACATGTTGGTGTTATATCTTTCACTTGGATGTTATAAGTTGCACTGAGTAAATACAGCTGGATAAAACAAAAACTGTGTCCATCTTCATTTCAGGCTGAAAAGCAACAAAATGTGATTATTTTAAAGGGGGATGATTATTTTCTATAGCCACTGCATCTATCTACTATTTCCTATTAAAAGTTTACAATAAACCAAATATAAAATTTAACCTATTTCTAGAGTTTTGTTTACTAATTTCAAGCTTGAAATTGTCTTGCTTGACTGTATTCGAGGTATTTTCACTTGCTAAGATTATTTTTTTTGCAGTGTATTAATTCATTTTCATTTTCAAAGTCTAGTTAGGAGACTATTATGGAACCTTATTGAACCTTGTTGAATCTCAAACTGCTGAGATTCCAAATTAACACATAAGAAGTTAAATTCTAGGTAAATATCATGTTTATTTGCTTCATCATTCCTCTTCAACAAGGGTTCCTTGAACTTTTAGCGGGGAGAGATGCCAAGAATGAGGAACACTTTGCTCCAAAAAAGACTTCAAATTACACAGTGCTGGTGGCTAACAACAGGAGCAGTGTTTGTTTATTAGTTTAAATAAATAATCTATCTTTGTTCATATAACTGATTTCTGATTAATTCAGTTATACCCCAATTTTGCCAGTTTTCCTTTTGTTTCCTTTGGCACTTTTTATCAAAGCCAGTCCTGCATCCCAAAACCTGAACTGGCTCACAGTGACATCAATGTTTGGAAAAGTGCCATCAGTGGGAAACTGATGGAAATATTTGAAAGGTGGATGTATACCTATATTTGGTGCAGTGGAATCCTGCCAGCTTGCTAATGCTCTATTTTTCTGAAAGATAAAGGCCATCCTTTCTTTGGAAGTCAGTGTTTTATAAACAGTCTCTATTGCATTTGGTCTTAATATAAACTGTCAGGAGGTTGTGCTGCATGTTTCTTACTGTAAACATAAATCTTTAATGTCATTTGCAAGGTCACCAAAGACATGGTGATCTTGATCTATGATCAAAACAGAGAGCAAGAGAAATAAACTTTATCAAAGTTTAAATCCAGGCTGTTGATGCTATGTCCCAGCTATGACCCAGCTTGACAATAGTGTGGCGTAAGAAGAGGTTCACATTCCAGGACACTTGTCAATTTGGTAGTTAATATTATAAAAATTAAAACCATCTACAAAAATAGTTTAGCAAAATCAAGAATCACTTGAGGCCATCATGGAAGATGTAAAAGGGCCATGGGTTCAAACCTCCTGACATATCTGATTTTATGTCATGGTAGACTTTATCACAGATCTGCCTTCCTCTCATGGCCAACCTACCATAATAATAGTAGACAACAATTAAAGACCTATTTGCAAAGACTCTCCGGCTCATTCTGCTTCCTGCCCTACCCACACCAGAACTTCCGTTTCAGCATGCTTTCAGATACTTCAGTATCCCAAAGGACATTGTGTCAGACCAAAGACAACTGTTCTCAAGTATGGATGCATTTATGATAAATCTATGGGTATGTCTTAGTTTGGCCTCAAGCTATCATCCCCAAGTTAACAAACAAGTTAAAAGAGCCAACCCCTCCGTGTTCATTTAACCACCCAGCTCACACCCTTCCAACAACAAAAGGAATACATTAAAACAGATAAGCTAAGACCATAATAAGGAATTAATTTACTGCTACAAACTGTTGTGAATTTAGCTCAGTGAGTTGAAGTTGCAGACTACAACTCCCATGAGTTGTAGTCAACTCACACTGACCTCCAGTCAAGCTGCTTTAAAGTCCATTATTACTAATGACACACCTGTTTTCAGTCACAGGTACTCCCTTTAAATATCCCTGAACACTGTCACTTTGTGATGTTGCTGATCATTTGCCTGCCTCATGTTCCTGAGTATTGCCTAATCCTCTGTTTGGTTACCACATTATTTTGATAAACCCAGAAAACTGGTACTTTTGGCCATCTGTCCAGAATCTGACAGAAATAAATAAATAAGATAAATAAATAAAACCACCACATAAAATAGCTATAGTTAGTTAGTCGTACAGCCAAATATACTATGTATATATGTATGTATGTATGTATGTATGTATGTATGTATCTATCTATCTATCTATCTATCTATCTATCTATCTATCTATATACTCACTGTCCACATTAATAGGAACGCCTGTACGCTTGATCATTTATGCAGTTATCCAATCATCCAATCATGTGGCAGCAGCACAATGCATAAAATCATGCAGATAAAGATCAAGAGACTGTAAACTCTAGAGACTGTTGTTGTTTGTGAAAATCCCAGGAGATCAGCAGTTTCTGAAATACTCCAACCAGCCCATCTGGTACCAACAACAATGCCACAGTTAAAGTCACAGAGATCACACTTTCCCCCATTCTGATGTTTGATGTGAACATTAACTGAAGCTCTTGACCTGTATCTGCATATCTTTATGCATTGTGCTGCTGCCTGTTGGCTGACTGGATAACTGCATAAATGAGCAGGTGTACAGCTGTTCCTATTAAAGTGGACAGTGAGTGTAGATATACTTTCTAATATACTATAGACATCATGTGTTCAACTAGGTCTTAGAATATAGTAGGCATCAGAAATATTTGGCTATGCATCCAATAAAACATGAAAAAATACAAAGCTTTAAACCTGCTCTTCTGAATACACACAAAAAAGCTGGTTGTGGTACTACTTGTATAATCTGAAGCTGACTGAAGTGTGTGTGAGAGTTTTAGGAGTGTAACAGTTTGAAATGTTCACATATAACTTAAATTAAGCCTAAAAACATTGCAGACTCATAATATCACAATATTAATCAACCACAATTTTCATAAAGTGGTTGTGAAAATTAAAAGTATTACAAAAACCATAGGAAACAAAAAAGGTAAAATCCCTAAATTGTTTTTATTTTCTTTTATTTGAGATCAACTTTTCCATCTGTGATTTGGAGGGTACATGGTCCTTTTTATGGCCAATTACCAGTCATTGGTCCTGGGGCAATGTTAATCACAGCATGATTTGGGTCTAATTATGTGTGCATTTCATTATTTATACTGTATAGTAAAGTAGTTATGTAAAGATTAAAAGATAAGAAAGAATTGCAGAGACATGGGACCCTGGAGCTATGGGATGACAACATTATCTGCTGTGCCATCAAGTCACCCCTTTACTTAAGTGCTATTTTTTAAATATGTTTTACTTGATGATTCACACATTTGGAGACTTCTAGCTTATCTCCATTCCCTTTAAAGATACCTTTATATTATAAAGTCCTGGTTGGTACAAACATACCAGTTTGTTCAGTCTTAAGTACTGGCCAAACTTGTATGTCTGTCTGAGAAATGACTAAGTGAAAATAAGGACTTTCACATTAAGTTGGTGGTGTCAGTTTATCCCTATATTTATCTCTATGTAAACCTGATACATTTGTAAACATGACACTTTAGTTCATTAGTATTTATTATTAGATATTCATGTTTGGATATCATTGGTGTTAATCCATTTCCCATGACCTTCTGCTTTTTGTTATCATTAACAGTTCTTGTTTATATTGAAGAATTTCACACTACAGCCCCTTTGGGAGACAAACTTGCCAGGCCAAACACAACCATATTCTGTCTAACGTAACTTGCCATATATATAACTTTAAAGAATAGCGTTACTGAGTCAGAAGAGTAAATGTATTCATGAATGTTCTTGTGCTGCTGTAAGTATCACTGGAATGTCTATAATCACAACTGTTCTTTTCTTGGCCATGTATGCTTATGCATCCAGGTAATTTGATTCGGTTGATAAGCTCTCACTGTGTTTGAAGTCATTTCAAGAAGATAACAAAAACTAGGAAACAAGCACAACACAAAACACAAAGCAGTAATATACAAAGTATTTTTTTAAAAATACACAATGCTGATAGTAATGTAAATATAAACAAAAACATAACGCTGATAGTAATCAGTTAATGTAAGTAATAATAGTAAAATTAAGGCAAAGTTAGAGCTGTTGGATTTAGTGCAAGTTTTTCTGATTCATATACCTGGTCATCAGATATACTGC
This sequence comes from Cranoglanis bouderius, assembly GCA_023630585.1. Lineage (NCBI taxonomy): Eukaryota > Metazoa > Chordata > Actinopteri > Siluriformes > Cranoglanididae > Cranoglanis > Cranoglanis bouderius. The sequence continues at coordinate 13,813,456 of CM042537.1, forward strand.
AGATCTGTCATTATGCTACACCCAGTTTTTTGTTGGTCATGCAGTGACTAGACACCTGAGGCATGTGTTTTTGTTCTGAAGTTATGCATGTTTAATTTTTTTTCTAGCTACACATTTAATGATAGCCAGTAAGTTTAGTTTAGAACCTGGCTGTGGCTTGGTCATATGTTGTATGTATGTACATTGTTCTCCAATGTGTTCTGCTAGCTAGTGAACATTACATTGTTGAGGCTGAGGTGTTAGTTTTGTTCTGTGGATTGTATGTGGTGTTGTGGCATTGGTACATTGACTGGTGAATCACTTCCAGTATGAGCATAACTATAGGTTTTAAAGTGACCTTGAATATCAAGGCAATATATTATTGTAATTTTATTTTTATTTAAAACATTAGTATTTATTTATCATTTACTTATTGTTTGGACCTAGCAAGCTACCATTCACTGACAGTTTTTTTTTTGTTTTTTTGTTTTTTTTACTTTCTGCAGTTAGTGTGTGTTCTCATAGCTTACTGTTCAGATAGCTAACTATACAGTCAGTTTTTAGATTAACTTTAGAAAACAGATATGGGTGTATTAATGGGGTACTTTTTATATATTCGCTATGATCCAAGATGGCAGCACGTCAAATCGTTTGTCTGTGAAGTGTTCAGTGATAAGTGTGTTGTAAATGTGAAGTGGAAGTGATATGCGAAGGCCAATGTATGGTAACCCATACTTGGAATTTGTCCTCTGCATTTAACCCATCCAAGTTAGTGCACACACATTAGGAGTTGGGAGTAGTGAACACACACACACTACAAACCGTGAACACACCCGGAGCAGTGGGCAGCCATTTTTGCTGCAGCGCCCGGGGAGCAGTTGAGGGTTAAGGGCCTTGCTCAAGTGTCCAACAGCGGCAGCTTGGCAGTGCTGGGATTTAAACTCACAACCTTCCGATCAGTAGCCCAACTTCTTAACCACTGAGCTACCACCGCCGAATTACACATTCAATCTTGTATAGCAAACCATTTGTTTTGCTGTTGTAAACGAAAACTCATTTTAATCTTGAGTATTTTATTTAACTTTTTTGAGCCTCCATTTTCCAGTGGTATCGGAAAATCACTTTACATAGTCTGAACTGGAAAAACACTTAACCTGGACTGTACTGGAGTCAAACTTTCCCTGGACTGTTCTGAAGCAACCCCTCCCCTAGTTGGCCTGGGCCGAATCCTCAGTTCCCTTCGTGGAGTGCTGAACTGCTACATTTTTCTGTCTACCTGATTATCTGGCTGTAAACGGCTCTTCAGTGTCTCCCTAAAGCCTGTCCTCTTCGCTGAACCTCCACCTCCATACAAGCAGACTCTTACGTTCATTCCGATTCCTGCTCAGAAGATGACAGTGCTTGTGGTGCTGCTCTGCATACTGACTTTGGTGGACCCAGGTGAAAATGATTGTTGTCGCTGGGTGAGTAAATGTGACGATGTACTCTCCCCTGTGGTAGACATTCCGTCTTCGGGAACTTGTTTTTTTTTTATCGCTAGGTCCATTGGCTCATGTACCTATGTGATTGTGTCAGGATATAGACAGTATAAGCTTTTCTTGTTACCCAAGCCTTATGGTTCTATATGACTCTTTTCTATTGTCAAGGAACTCCCTGGTTGAACTTCTGCAACTTTTGCATGCGTTCTAAAAAAAATGCATCGTTGTGCAATGTTGTGAAATTGAGGTGCTTAATTGTGTTACTATTGTTGATATCTGGAAATGTGCAACCTAACCCAGGCCCTAGGTTGCAGTGTCTTCAAACGCCCTCTGATTTTAAATCTAAAACTGGTCTTGGGATTTTTCACCTAAATGTGCAGTAATGTAAAAGTCTGTTGCCTAAAATAGATGGAATTAGGATCTGGGCTAAAACAACAAATGTTGATGTTATTGTGTTCTCTGAAACTTGGCTTGGCAAGTCTGTTCTTGATAAGGATGTAAGTATAAATGGTTACAATGTGTATCGTGCAGACATGGTTAAGAAGGGTGGTGGTGTGGCTGTTTATGTGAAGTGTAAATTTCTTGTTAGTGTGGTTATATCTGAATCCATCTGTAAACAGTTTGAATTTTTAGCTTTGAATCTTGAAGTTTCTAAAGGATTCTCTATAATGGTGGTTGGCTGTTATAGGCCCCCCTCAGCCCTCAGTGATGCACTTTCTTCTTTCATGCACCAGATGTCTAAACGTTTCTACACTGAAATTATTTTGATTGGGGATTTTAACTGGTATTGGTTAAAACCAGCCTCTGAGAATTTTAAAATGTATTGTGATTCGATGAATCTTACCCAGCTTATTAATTCACCCACCCACCAAAATATTAGCTGTCCAGAGAAATCTACTCTAATAGATTTGATATTGACTAATGTGCCACGTAAGTTTTCTGCTGTTGGTGTATTCTGTAATGATTTAAGTGACCATTGTGCTGTTGTTGCTGTTAGAAATGCTAAGGTTCTAAGACCCTGTGTTTTATTGCTCATTGTTGCTGTTAGAAATGCTAAGGTTCCTAAGGCCATGTGTTTTATTCACAAGAGAAATCTAAAGAGTTTTAATGAGCAGGCTTTTACATGACTTATTTTATTTTAACTGGAACAGGATTGAGCTTATTCCTGATGTATAAACAAACATGCCCCTTTCCACAAGCTCTAAGTTAAAGGCAGCAATAATTCATGGTTCTCTTCTGAGCTGTCTTGTCTCATTCATGAGCACAATTTGGCCTGGGCTAAGGCAAGGAAATCATGTTCTAATATTGACTGGCTTCTTTTTAGGCAGCTTCGAAATAAGTGTTCTTCTCTTCTCAGGAAGGCTAAGTCTGAATATTTTTGGTCTATCACTACATAAAATCTGAATGACCCCAGAAAGTTTTGGAAGGCTATTAAGTCTATTTCAGGCAATACTAATGCCAATACGTTACCAGCATGTATAATGAAAGACAGTTGCTGTATATGATAAAACCAAAATGCTGAATTGTTTTAATAAGCACTTCATATCTTCTGGTAAGTTATTTGATTCAGTTTCTTCTGTGTATGTGCAACCGTGGATGGCTGAGCCAGTAAGAGCTAGTCAGTGTTTTAGTTTTTTGCCATTCTCAGTTCAAGAGGTGCACAAAGCCTTAACATGCTTAAATCAAAGCAAACCTGCAGATCCTGATCTTCCTGATCCCTACCATTTAAAATTGGCTGCAGATTTTATTAGCAATATTTTTAATCTTACCTTGGAATGTAATGAAGTTCCCAGGATCTGGAAGTTGGCATTTGTCCTACCTCTGTTTACAGGTGGAGAACCTACACTTTTAAACAATTATAGGCCAATCTCAAAGCTGTCACCATTGGCTAAAATCCTTGAAACTCTTGTTAGTGAGCAGCTTAAGGAGTTTCTGTATGCAAATTCCATTTTATCAATGTATAAATCAGGCTTCAGGAAAAAACACAGCACAATTACAACAGCCATGAAGGTGTTAAATGATATTAGGGATGCTCTTGATAAAAAAATAAATAAATTTAAAAAAACTGCACTGTGTTTCACTTTTTATTGATCTGTCTAAGGCCTTTGATACAGTTGACCATGTGATCCTGAAGCAGAGACTGTTGAGTATAGGTCTTTCTTTTTCTGGTCTTTCATGCAGATACTTGGTTTGTAAAATATCTGTCTGATAGGACACAGTGCATTCAATTTGAGGGGCTTTCATCTGACAAAATGGTTGTCTGTAATGATGTGCCTCAAGGCTCTGTACTCGGTCCCCTCAATTTACATAAACAATCTTGATAAAAAATTTGCAAAATGCAAATATTCATTTTTATGCCGATGACACCATTATTTACTGCTGTGCTTCGTTTCTGGTAAAAGCTTTTGAGGAATTGCAAACTGCTTTTAATTCTGTTCAAAATTCATTATCTCAGTTGAAGCTTGTAGTTAACACTGATAAAACCAAACTAATGGTATTTTCTAAAGCAAAAAAAAATGCCCCAGAAGCTTCAATCAATTACTACATTCAGGGTGATGTAATTGATTCTGTTACTTCATATAAATATCTTGGGATTTTAGTTGATGATACTCTTTCTTTTCAACCCCATATTCAGCAACGTACGGCGATATTTTATATATGAATGCTTCTGCCCAGTATTGGAAATCAATTGACACCCTTTATCATGGAGCATTGAGATTTATTCTAAACTGCAAAACTTTTGCTCATCATTGCACTTTTATGAAAGGGTTGGCTGGCCTTCTTTAGGCACCCGTAGGCTCAGTCACTGGCGTATTTTTATCTATAAAGCTATTCTGGGGTTTCTCCCACCTTATTTGTGCATTTTTATTATTTTTTTTAAAGTAGCTGGTATTCACTTCGGTCACAGGACCTTATTTTACTAACTGCCCCTAATTCTAGAACTAATCTTAGCAAAAGGGCTTTTATGTACTCTGCGCCAATGACATGGAATGCCTTACAAGTTAGCCCCAAAATGGAAAAGCTTGTTCCACTAAGTGTTTATAAGTCATTGAAGAAAGCTTTTGAAACTGATGCCTTGTCCTTCCAATGTTTTTAACTAGTGTAGTTGGGTTTTTGATTGTACATTTTGACTTTTGTTTTACGTTGTCTGTTTGTAACTGTGAAATGACTTGCTGCCGCCTATCTTGGCCAGGACACTCTTGAAAAAGACATTTGTAATCTCAAGAGCCTTTTCTGGTTAAATAAAGGTTAAATAAATAAAATAAAATGATGATACTGATATCAGAGCTCTAGTTGTTGGCCATTACCTCATACTGATCAGATACTGATATCCTCTCGAGTGTTTGAGCTGACTATCTACAACATTCTGATGCTAAGGTATGTGAAATATCAGTAAGCCTGAATGCTTAGGACAAGTGTTCTGTTTTAATGTGGAAGATTTGCATTTGATGTGGAAGATTTGTGTCTTGTTAGATATCACAGGCATTCACGGCATGAAATACAGTAATACAGCCGTGGCCAAAAGTTTTGAGAATGACACAAATATTAATTTTCACAAAGTCTACTGCTTCAGTGTTTTTAGATCTTTTTGTCAGATGTTACTAACTGTTACTGAAGTATAATCACAAGCATTTCATAAGTGTCAATGGCTTTTATTGACAATTACATGAAGTTTATGCAAAGAGTCAATATTTGCAGTGTTGACCCTTCTTTTTCAAGACCTCTGCAATTCGCCCTGGCATGCTGTCAATCAACTTCTGGGCCACATCCTGACTGATGGCAGCCCATTCTTGCATAATCAATGCTTGGAATTTGTCAGAGTTTGTGGGTTTTTTGTTTGTCCACCCACCTCTTGAGGATTGACCACAAATTCTCAATGGGATTAAGGTCTGGGGAGTTTCCTGGCCATGGACCCAAAATGTCGATGTTTTGTTCCCCGAGCCACTTCGTTATAACTTTTGCCTTGTGGCAAGGTGCCCCATCATGCTGGAAAAGGCATTGTTCGTCACCAAACTGTTCTTGGATGGTTGGGAGAAGTTGCTCTCTGAGGATGTTTTTGTACCAGTCTTTATTCATGGCTGTGTTCTTAGGCAAAATTGTGAGTGAGCCCACTCCCTTGGCTGAGAAGCAACCCCACACATGAGTGGTCTCAGGATGCTTTACTGTTGGCATGACACAGGACTGATGGTAGCGCTCACCTTTTCTTCTCCGGACAAGCTTTTTTCCAGATGCCCCAAACAATCTGAAAGGGGATTCATCAGAGAAAATGACATTACCCCAGTCCTCAGCAGTCCAATCCCTGTACTTTTTGCAGAATAGCAGTCTGTCCCTGATGTTTTTCCTGGAGAGAAGTGGCTTCTTTGCTGCCCTTCTTGACACCAGGCCATCCTCCAAAAGTCTTCGCCTTACTGTGCATGCAGACGCACTCACACCTGCCTGCTGCCATTCCTGAGCAAGCTCTGTACTGGTGGTGCCCCGATCCCACAGCTGAATCAATTTTAGGAGACGGTCCTGGCGCTTGCTGGACTTTCTTGGGCACCCTGAAGCCTTCTTCACAACAGTTGAACCTCTCTCCTTGAAGGTCTTGATGATCCGATAAATGGTTGATTTAGGTGCAATCTTACTAGCAGCAATATCCTTGCCTGTGAATCCCTTTTTGTGCAAAGCAATGATGGCTGCACATGTTTCCTTGAAGGTAACCATAGTTAACAGAGGAAGAATAATAATTTCAAGCACCACCCTCCTTTTAAAGCTTCCAGTCTGTTATTCTAACTCAATCAGCATGACAGAGTGATCTCCAGCCTTGTCCTCATTAACACTCTCACCTGTGTTAACGAGAGAATCACTGACATGATGTCAGCTGGTCCTTTTGTGGAAGGGCTGAAATGCAGTGGACATGTTTTTTTGGGATTAAGTTCATTTTCATGGCAAAGAGGGACTTTGAAATTAATTGCAATTCATCTGATCACTCTTCATAACATTCTGGAGTATATGCAAATTGCCATAATAAAAACTGAGGCAGCAGACTTTGTAAAAATTAATATTTGTGTCATTCTCAAAACTTTTGGCCACAGCTGTACATCAATGGATCAGCTCTGTAAATATGTAAAATTTGGAAAATGTTGTGAAAAATTGTATGAAGTTTAATCTTTCCTTGAACTATACCTTTATTTACTGGGTGAATGACTTTCAATTCCAGGTGACATTGTTGCCTGGAGAACAAAGGGATTGGCTTTGTCATTTGAAGAATAGAAATCATGTTCGTGTTAGTTTCTTCTAATTTCAGAAACATTTATGCATGGTTTTCATCTGTTTTTTTGTTTTGTTTTGTTTTTTGCACACTTTAGACTTTGGACATCAGACTTTATTGTCACATCACAGTTTACCCAGTTTACCCAGGATTAAAAAAATATATAAAGGTGAGTTCCTAACATTAAAGAAGTCAGTCCGTACCGGATTTTGCTGATTTTTGTTTTTTTTTTTTGTAATATTGTGATTATTGTGGCCAAAAATGCTTGATTTTGATGCTGCTCAGCTAACAAGGTGAGGTTGCTCAAGACAGTTTACTGTCAAAAGACATACACCATGGCAAGACTGAGCACAGCAACAAGACAGAAGGTAGTTATACTGCATCAGCAAGGTCTCTAACAGGCAGAAATTTCAAGGCAGACAGGGGTTTCCAGATGTGCTGTCCAAGCTCTTTTGAAGAAGCACAAAGAAACAGGCAACGTTGAGGACCGTAGACTCAGTGGTTGGCCAAGGAAACTTACTGCAGAAGATGACACATCAGGCTTACTTCCCTTCTCAATCAGAAGCTGTCCAGCAGTGCCATCAGCTCAGACCTGGCAGAAACCAGTGGGACCCTGGTACACCCATCTACTGTCCGGAGAAGTCTGGTCAGAAGTGGCCTTCATGGAAGACTTGTGGCCAAAAAGCCATACCTCCGACATGGAAACAAGGCCAAGTGACTCAACTATGCACAAAAACACAGGAACTGGGGTGCAGAAAAATGGCAGCAGGTGCTCTGGACTGATGAGTCAAATATTTGGCTGTAGCAGAAGGTCGGCTGTTTGCCGAAGGGCTGGAGAGCGGTACACGAATAAGTGTCTGCAGGCAACAGTGAAGCATGGTGGAGGTTCCTTGCAAGTTTGTGGCTGCATTTCTGCAAATGGAGTTGGGGATTTGGTCAGAATTAATGGTCTCCTCAATGCTGAGAAGTACAGGGAGATACTTACCCATCATGCAATACCATCAGGGAAACATCTGATTGGCCCCATAATTTATTCTACAGCATGACAACGAACCCAAACATACAGCGTAAGTCATTAAGAACTATCTTCAGCATAAAGAAGAACAAGGAGTCCTGGAAGTGATGGTATTACCCCCACAGAGCCCTGATCCCAACATCATCATCAAGTCTGTCTGGGATTACATAAAGAGAGAGAGAAGCAACTGAGGCTGCCTAAATCCACAGAAGAACTGTGGTTAGTTATCCAAGATATTTGGGCCAACCTACCTGCCGAGTTCCTTCAAAAACTGTGTGCAAAATGTACCTAGAAGAATTAATGAATTGATGCTGTTTTGAAGGCACAGGGTGGTCACAACAACTATTGATTTGATGTAGATTTTTCTTCTGTTCACTCACTTTGCATTTTGTGCATTTTGTTAATTGATAAATATATTAACATTGACATTTCTATTTTTGAAAGCATTCTTACTTTACAGCATTTGTTCACACCTGCCTAAAACTTTTGCACAATACTGTATATATAGGACTGAGGGATACACATAAATATGTGCATAATAACAATGTAAACCAAAACCAAGTGTCAGCAGATGTAAGCTTTGTGTAAAGTGTCAATTGCCGTTTTTATGCAATTATAAATTTATATATTTCAGTTTTTTATTCTCATAAGAGGATTATCTTTTGAAGTGTAGAGTTTATCATTCTCTTAAAAACTGTAGATTGTTCATCTGGTTTGTAATATTACTCTGTTCGTCAGTTGCTACTCACTATCAAGCATTTAATATTTAATCATTTGCAAGGCACACTCATTCTCATCCACACCAAGAGGTATTTTATACTGTATATGTAAAACTTTATTTTTGCTTTAGAGCAGACATGCTGATTAAAAGGCCACAATAGGTTTTGCAACAATGATCTGCTTCATTTTCCACAGAACAGCTGCCAGGTTTTGTGTAAAAAATAAAAATAAAAATAAAAGTCTTTTCCAACTTCAAGAATTGCATTAGATCTTTTATCCAGCATGGTTATAAATGGTTTATCCTTCATTTCCCCATTTCAATAGAATTCATCTAGCAAGGCAAAAGCAATTGCACATTATAGATAAGCTGAGAGCAATTAGACCAAAGATAATAGACATGGATTATGCCAAATCCCAAATATCTTTTATAGGCTTCTTATAATATTGGTGTTTAAGATGTGAGTCCAAAATCCTCCATGGGTGTTCAGTGGGGTTGAGATATGGTGACTGTGAAGGTCATACTGTTTTCATCAAACCATCAAAACATGGTGACCCCTCATACCCCATGGGTATTGCCATCCTGGAAGAGACCTCTAAACTGATGTGGGTGCTCACTGCAAATCAATACAAAGCTATTGCTATTATGAAGCTGGTCATTCCGAATAACTTTATATTGATTTGCAATGGCCCTTCCCTCTAAAGGGACCAAAACTATACCAGCACCATAAATGCCCCATAACACAGCTACCAAAAGCCAATATTCTCACACTGTACTCCAGACATGTACTCACCCACTTGTCTAGAATATGGTGGAGGATGAGTTTTCTGACCATTTTTCCTCATCATTTTTCAACGTCTATGCACCAGGGAACTCGCAAATGTGCATTCATCTTTGTACTGTGAGGTTTATGCACCTGTAATTTCCCTCTCCATGAATTGTTCTTGCTTATAGTCTTGTCATATCCTGCACTGACATTCTCAATTAACGCATGATGGTCAGTCATGATGGTCAGTCATTTTTATCCCAGAGATCTAAATGTCTAAATGCAGATGTCACGTTAATTCATATTCTACCACTATCCTGTTGAGCAGTTTATGTAAATGATGATCTGTGCCGTAAAAATGAACCCACTTTCAAAGTAACTGAGATTTTCCTCTTGTTTTCTTGATCCAAAATTGACGTCAGCCGGTCTAGCTCTGTGTTTTTATACATGGGCATAATAGGATTTTTATCAAGATATGTTGTTTGGTGATGCCAACTCCTGCACATTTATAACCCGCACAAATGAAATAAACCATTTCTATCATTAATAAATCCCATATGCCATAATTGATGGCAGGTGGTTCTCCAGAAGAAGAAAAAAACATTGTAAAACCAGCATTTCAAAGTGAAATTGATATCCACAGGCATATTCCTACACATCTTTGGTTTATGCAGCAAAGATGTTGTAGCCTGATTTAGAGTTAGGAAACACTTGAAATCTTAAATATTATTTTAATTAAATTGATCCATCTAATCATTTATTGAACAGTTTGATATTCTGATGCAAATCTGAGTAGCCTGAGTGTTTCCAATCAGAAACGGGTAGAACCAGATGTGCACAAGTATTCACCCGCTGGGACATTTCTTGGTAGGACAAGCTTTGGCTACAACTATGGCAGAGTTATGTCTATATCAGCTTTGCACATCTGGATCCTTATCTTTTTGCCTTTCTTTTTGGGAAATTTTTCAGGCTCTGTCTTGTTGGAAGGAGACTGCTGGTGAACCACAACTGCCACTGTGTCTCAATTGGATTGAGGTCTGTGCTTTGACTAGGCCATTTAGGTTCTTGGATCTGAACCACTACAATATAGAAAACTGCAGGTATGCTTAGGGTCATTGTTCTGTAGGAAGGTGAACCTCTGCCCTAGTCTCAAGTCTTTTGTAGATTGAAACAGGTTTTCTTCTAGGACTGCCCTGTATTTGGCTCCATCCATCTTGTCCTCAACTCTGACCAGATTCACTGTTCCTTTTGATGAAGGAAGGTGTACTTAAAGTGATGAGCTGGATTTGTGGCATATGTAATGCTTTATGCAAATGCAATGCCAAGGCACATGTTTGCCAAGTCTCCACCGTGCCTTTTGGATAACTCATATAACTTTTTTTTTTTCTTCTCACCACTCTTCCATAAAACTAATTTTTTTGAGTGTCTGAGCTACAGTTGTCCTGTGAACATCTTCTTCCATTTGGGCTGTGGCTCAGAGTTACCCTTGACCTCTTTGCTTCTCTGACTAATACCCTCCTTAACCGATCACTGAATTTTAGCAGTTGTGCCATACTCTTTCATGTTTTTAAAAATCCAGGGAACGTTTTATAACCATGGGATATTTTTCTAAAGCCAAGCTCTGTTTGACACTTTTCAAGACTTTGTCCCAAACCTGTTTTGATAGCTCATTGGTCTTCATGATGCTGTATGTTAGGTATGCTCTCTGGGTCCTTCCCGAAACAGGTGTATTTATATTGATATCACATGACACTTCAATCACATCTTGATTGCTTCATTTCAAATCCATTGTGGCGGTGTACAGAGGGAAAATTACGAAAATTTTGTCACTATCCAAATACTTATGGACCCGACTACATATGGACAGGGAAAATTGTCCATTTTTATTGCTGAATTCCTACTAAAATACGACTAAAATAGCATGTAAATTCTTAATTTGAAAGCCACATTTCAAAATAGTCACTTCAAAATAGTAGCATACAAAATCCGTTCTCATAGTTATAGTGATATTTCTAATAATAATTTGTCAAATAAATTAATAAAATTAAAGAGGAATAATATTTACCCCATCTGTAAATCATTAAATTTGTATGTAATAGTTTAGGAACCCCTAGTTTGGGAACTTGTTCAGAAAGAGGTTTGTAGAAGGTTTGCATTTTATTGTACTTATTTGTAAACACATTGTAGATTGTAGACATATGAAAACATGTCTATTTATTCACCTACATATGGCAGTGTGTAACAAAGTAATATGAGAATAAAACACAGAAGACAGCTGTTCTTCTAACGGGCTCCTAATAGTCCTAATCTGGCTTTGTAATGGGGATGTGCGTAGCTTTTAATGTAATGTATTTTATATGTTTGTATTTTTGTTTCTATTATACTCCTATGGTTTTGTGAATTATTTTAATTATTTAATTATTTCATCATGAGTCAAAAACAAGTACAAAATTTAACTTTGTTGACTTTACACAATCCACTTATTTTTTTAAAAGTTTTTTTTATTTTTTAAGATACATTATTGTGAGCAGTACAGTAGTGTGGTAGTGCCTTACAGCTCTGAGGTTGTCCTGGTTAATGAGCAGTTCCATGCCTCCTCTTAACCCATTGTCTTAGTGAGCAATATTGGATCCATTATTATGGTCCTCTTTGAATTAGGTATATGGCAGTATTGGAGTGCCATTCCTGGTAGTGGAGTCAGACTTCTGCAATACCCTACAGTATGCTGTGTAATAATGGATGGTAATAAATTATTCATTTGTTCCTATGTTTGAAATATGGCTAATATTATACCACCTGCTATGAATAAAAGTCATTATTTGGAGTGACTGTTCCTGCTGTTTATTGTGCATGCTTACACTGCAGCTGTCCAGAACATGGTGCCTTTGAAATATACACTATATGGCCGAACGTTTTTGTGGACACCTGACCATCACAGTTGGACCATCAAAGTTGGAAGCACACAGTTGTATAAGATGTCTTTGTATGCTGTAGCATTAAGATTTCTCTTCAATGGAACTAAGGAGCCCAAACATGTTCCAGCACAACAATGCCCCTGTGCACAATGCGAGCTCCATTAAGACATGGTTTGCCAAGGTTGGAGTGGAAGAACTCGAATGGTCTGCACAGAGCCCTGACCTCAACCCCATTGATCACTTTTATAATGGTAAAGGTAATGGTTTTCATGGTTATCTGATGGTTTGTTATGGTATTTGTAGTTGTTCTATTTTTTTTTTTTTTTTTTTTTTCAGCAGGGCGGTCTCACCTATACAGTGGGATTTGAAGAGAAATGGATGGAGAATGACGCAAAGTCGTTGAGATGAAATTATTGGTGTTTATTATTAGTGCTTCTTTCTACATTCGATAAGGAGGATCAATGTAAATTATGAAAGTTATCCAGTGCCATCCAGTGATGTTTGTGTCCTCAGCTGCATATGGCAAATTACAAAAACAATCTGAAACGGTGCACGTTTAATTAATATTCTTTCTTATAGAGCAAGTGTGATTTATTCTACTCCTAAATGTAATAACCTGTACTTAAGGTGGTCTTTATTCACGCATGAAGTTAAGGGCAGCTCTTCATTAGTTCGTGGTTAGTACATGCCTTAACTCATCATTAGTTCATATTTAAGTAAGTATTACTTCAGGTATTAGTACATGGTTATTCATGTACTGTTGTTGTTAAGTGTTACCTAAATGGCTACGGCATGTTTGCTTCTTTGATACCAATTACAGTGTTTCTGTTTCTCTCTCTCTCTCTCTCTCTCTTTTTATGGCTATAAAACACATCTGGTGAACAGGTCTAATAAACTTGTGCCAGGCTATTTAAAGCATGTTTTTTACACGGAGAAATGATAACATCAATCGACAGTAGACATAGACATTTAAATGTTGCAATAGTATCGAATAAGTCTGTACAGCCACAGGGCTCGTCACTTGGCAAAGAAAGTGAAAGGGATGGTATTTAAAAAAAAAAAAAAAAAAAAAAAAAAAACAGGAGGAGGAGGTTGACACAAAGCACTTCCAGAGAACTGCCAGTGAACCTTCACTTCTCAACTAACCTGAACCTCTACTTACTGCCGAATAACTGCCCACTGTGTAAGTTAAGACGAGACTCAACACAACATTGCGCACTCCGGATGAAGACGAGAGGATTTGTTACACTTACACAAACTGTAAACAGCTCATCTGGAAAGGAAATATCCACTTGGTTTCCACGACATGGACTTTCTGACATTTTATATTTGCCTCAGTTTTAGCCGCGCTTCAGCGTGTGTTGGTGAGGAAGAAAAGATCCGTCAAGAATGGAAGGTGAGTGGGACAAAAAAAAAAGGCTAACAAAATAATAATAATACAATTAGAATGAATAAAATTCATTCATCTTCAGTAGCCGATTTATCCTGGTCAGTGTCACGGTAGAGGCTTAGTCTATCTGTGGAACAGTGCGTGTCTCCAGTCCTACACAGGGCACCAAACACACACTTAGAGGTAATTTAGGATTGCCTAGTGGACATACCGGCATGCTTTGGGAGATGAAACCCACTCAGACATTAATGCTCAGGACTGGAGCTGTGAGGCGGAACAGAAACCAGCCACTTAGCCGCCCTGTGATACTCAATTAGTCGTTATTACACGGACAGGTGGCATGTCCATGCTGCATACTATGTCATAGTATGTTATGTTTACATTTACAGCAATTTTTTTTTGTTTGTTTTTGCACTACCTGTTATATCTGACACTTTCACAGTAGAACTGTGTACTGGTCGGCGCTACACTGTCACCTACTGTGCCTACTGTTCCCGTTTTAGTAGTTACTGTACTGCCTTGTGTTGTTTGCACACGTTTGTGTATGTGTAGGTCTTATTTAGTTCTGTGTCGTCTCATGTAGTTTAGTGTGTTGTTTTATGTAGCACCAGGGTCCTGAAGGAACGTTGTTTCGTTTCACTGTGTACTGTACCAGCTGTATATGGTTGAAATGACAATAAAAGCCACTTGACTTGATGTAGCATTAGCTTTTCCAACTAATATCAATAGACGCCATTTGAAGTAGATAGATAGATAGATAGATAGATAGATAGATAGATAGATAGATAGATAGATAGATAGATAGATAAAACGTTATTGGCATTGCACAGTACAGGTACTCAGTAACAAAATGCTTCTACAAACTTCTACAAGTTATGACTTCTACATTATCAGGTCAGTACAAAAAAAAAAAACAAAAAAACATTTTAGATTCCCAAACATTAGTTTTCTAGCAAAAAATTAAATGTTACAGATAAATTGTTTGTATGTCATTAAAGAAAGCAGCATATTCCATAAGAGATCACTCTTCAGACAAAAATATAATGAAGGCTGCTGGGTTTTGCTGCAAAAATAATGTGAAGTAGTCAAATTATGTATATAATTAAAAAAAAAAAAAAAACATGGCAGAGTGTTAACTTTTTAGTCTATATATGGCTTAAAGATTTGTTTATCACATTCGTGTATACATAATGTTTGTACATATGTTTGCATACATCATTTGCATTCATCTTGCTGCTTTTGTTTGGTTTGATAAACTCGCATTTCCATTAGATTTGCATTGTAGGCTGTCAAACAGACTGTCTGTTTCTCACTCTTGCTCTCACTCTTGCTCTCCCTTTGTAAGAAACACCCTACTACAACTTGTTCCTCAAGAAGTTCTGCTGAAATTCACTGCATCACGGGAAAACATATACAGGTGCATCTCAATAAATAAGAATGTCATGGAAAAGTTCATTTATTTCAGTAATTCAACTCAAATTGTGAAACTCGTGTATTAAATAAATTCAATGCACACAGACTGAAGTAGTTTAAGTCTTTGGTTCTTTTAATTGTGATGATTTTGGCTCACATTTAACAAAAACCCACCAATTCACTATCTCAACAAATTAGAATATGGTGACATGCCAATCAGCTAATCAACTCAAAACACCTGTAAAGGTTTCCTGAGCCTTCAAAATGGTCTCTCAGTTTGATTCACTAGGTAAGCCACAAACATTCATTGCCAAAGAAGCTGGCTGTTCACAGAGTGCTGTATCCAAGAATGTTAACAGAAAGTTGAGTGGAAGGATAAAGTGTGGAAGAAAAAGATGCACAACCAACCGAGAGAACCGCAGCCTTATGAGGATTGTCAAGCAAAATCGATTCAAGAATTTGAGTGAACTTCACAAGGAATGGACTGAGGCTGGGGTCAAGGCATCAAGAGCCACCACACACAGACGTGTCAAGGAATTTGGCTACAGTTGTCGTATTCCTCTTGTTAAGCCACTCCTGAACCACAGACAACGTCAGAGGCGTCTTACCTGGGCTAAGGAGAAGAAGAACTGGACTGTTGCCCAGTGGTCCAAAGTCCTCTTTTCAGATGAGAGCAAGTTTTGTATTTCATTTGGAAACCAAGGTCCTAGAGTCTGGAGGAAGGGTGGCGAAGCTCATAGCCCAAGTTGCTTAAAGTCCAGTGTTAAGTTTCCACAGTCTGTGATGATTTGGGGTGCAATGTCATCTGCTGGTGTTGGTCCATTGTGTTTCTTGAAAACCAAAGTCACTGCACCCGTTTACCAAGAAATTTTGGGGTACTTCATGCTTCCTTCTGCTGACCAGCTTTTTGAAGATGCTGATTTCATTTTCCAGCAGGATTTAGCACCTGCCCACACTGCCAAAAGCACCAAAAGTTGGTTAAATGACCATGGTGTTGGTGTGCTTGACTGGCCAGCAAACTCACCACACCTGAACCCCATAGAGAATCTATGGGGTATTGTCAAGAGGAAAATGAGAAACAAGAGACCAAAAAATGCAGATGAGCTGAAGGCCACTGTCAAAGAAACCTGGGCTTCCATACCACCTCAGCAGTGCCACAAACTGATCACCTCCATGCCACGCCGAATTGAGGCAGTAATTAAAGCAAAAGGAGCCCCTACCAAGTATTGAGTACATGTACAGCAAATGAACATACTTTCCAGAAGGCCAACAATTCACTAAAAATGTTTTTTTTATTGGTCTTATGAAGTATTCTAATTTGTTGAGATAGTGAATTCGTGGGTTTTTGTTAAATGTGAGCCAAAATCATCACAATTAAAAGAACCATAGACTTAAACTACTTCAGTCTGTGTGCATTGAATTTATTTAATACGCGAGTTTCACAATTTGAGTTGAATTACTGAAATAAATGAACTTTTCCACGACATTCTAATTTATTGAGATGCACCTGTACATACCTGTAAAGCTATAAAGTTACACACTTCCTAAAGGGTAGCCTGTGGGTTTTCCAGAGTGTTCGTTTTTATAGACTATTGGGAATGAACTACATACTCAAGTGTCTTTTGTTCTTTCTATGGAAAAAAAAAACAGTCAAATTAATTAATTAATTAGTCATTAATATAATAACTCTGGAGAGGGCGGAGAACAACCTACGATTGAATTCACTACACATTTTAGAAGGTTCTTCTGGTAAATGTAAGGGAACACTTGCAGACATTAATCTAACAGAGTTGTGTAAAAGAGGGCTAAAGTCAAATAAAATCACATGTAGCATCCTTTAAAACCATAGCCTGAATATATTTTCTTGACTACTGTTGTGGTAAACATGCAGGCATAAATCACTTGTATCAAGAATGGCCCCTTCCATGCACTCCAGAGCTGTCAGTTTCCCAAAATGTCCATTGCTTATATTTTAATCAGTATGTACATTACTGTGTAAAAGTCTTAAGCACATGCAGTCTTAAGTCTTAAGAAATGCTGTAATGAGATTCCTCAGAGATTCCTTCAGAAAATAATGAAATGCAATGTTTCTACATAAAGAAATACTATAAAGTGCAGTAAAAACAGTAATAAACTAAACAAAATCAATATTTGGTGTGAGGACCCTTTGCTTAAAACAAATGAGTAGTCTCAGGTAGAATTCATGCAGTGTTACTGAGCATCTTGGAGACCCCGCCACAGTTCTTCTGGAGACTCCACATAATATGTTGCTTTCTTTATTGACATACAAACATTTTTATCAAGCTTTTGATATGACCATCCCAATCCCATCACCTAAAGCCCATTGAAAACCTGTTGGAGAATGCAGAGCAAGAATTCTGAAACCACTCCTCAGTACAGAATCTTTCAGATTCTACGGGGTCCAAGGTCAGCTCTTGTGGCTCTCCTCTTCCACTTACTGTACCTCACAGGTTCTCAGTGGGGTTTAGGTCAGGGGACTGGGCTAGACATGTCAAAACCTTGACTCTATGGTCATTGAATAATTTTTTTCCTGTATGTTTTGGATCATTGTCCTGCTGGAAGATCTAACCCTAGCTATTTAATATTTCATGGTACTTTATGGAGTCCATAATACCATGTATCATAAAAAGGTTGCCAGGACATGTGTAGGAAAAATATCCCCACATCACAGATAATCCACCATACTTTGCCGTATACCCGTCCTTTTTATGCTAAACCCACCTTGAGTGTTTATTGCCAAAAGATTCTATTTTTGTCTAATTTGACCATAGAACCCAGGACTGTCAATGTTCCAGTAGCATCTAATGAGCGCCAGGCACTTAGTTTGTGGTTAGATAAAGGTTTTAAAGTAAAGGTTTTCTTCTGGCATGAATTTGAAATAGTTTATTGGCATGAAGGTTAATGATATTTTACTTGTGAAAATTACAAAATTATAAGCAGATGGCAAATGCATTTATGTAAAACACGTATTATTTAGTAAACATTAAAAAAAAAGTCCTAAAACAATATGTGTAGTCCACTGTTCATACTTCAAATGTAATGTGGTCACATGTGTCCCAGACCACCTCCACAAGTGCTAGTCTTCATTCACCGTGTTTTTTAGTTTTGGTTTTGGGCTGCTTTTGTCAAGCAGATCTATCAACCCTGCTGTCATATCAGCTCTTTCATAACGAACATAAGTCATTCATCTTTAATCATAACAATGTAGATGTGACATTTAATTTAAAGGCTTGTCTAGAGTATAATCAACTTTCCCACTATCTGGATGGGTTCTCTTTTGACTCTAGTTCCTCTCAAGGTTTCTTCCTCATATCATCTCAGGGAGTTTTTCCTTGCCACTGTCACCTCTGGCTTGTTCACTGGGGATCAAAATCTACACCTGGATTTCTGTAAAGCTTTTTTGTGACAAAGTCTATTGTTAAAACCACTCTTCAAATAAAATCAGATTGAATTAGATTGACGTAGACTGCTGATGAACTGTTTCAGTGTTTAATCATGTTTTCTTTTCCCTTTAGATTCTCTGGGTATGTCATCCACAATGAAAAATGATTCTCTGAATCAAACCAACTGCACCGAGTTCAAATACCTAGCATACACGATTACCTATACCATAATGGTTCCAGTTGGATTTTTCAGTAATTTGGCTGCTCTGTTTGTGTTCCTGAGGCAGACAACTAAAAAGACACCCAGCACCGTGTTCATGACTAATCTGGCTATTTCTGATGTTTGCTTCTCCTTAACGTTGCCTTTTCGCCTGATTTACTACTTTAGGGAATGTCACTGGGACTTTTGGGACTGGCTGTGTCGCTGGTGTGTATACACTTTCTATGTGAACCTCTATACCAGTGTGCTGTTTCTCACGGGTCTAAGTGTGCTGCGCTATCTTGCTGTGGTGCACCCCATTCGAAATAAGACCCTGGTGTCTATACGGCGGGCCAGTTTGGCGTGTTTTTGCATCTGGGTCTTTGTAGCGATCATGTCCGTTCCTTTCCTGATGACAGGGACCACGGAGAATAACGGGAAAAAGAGCTGTTTTGAAATTAAAAAGAAGACCGACTGGAAACGAGTACAACAACTCAATTATGTGGGACTGGTCTTTGGCTTCCTGATCCCATTTATCATCATCCTGGGCTGCTATGGGTGCATCATCCAAAGACTATTTGTCAATCGGAAGTTGCAGCATCGAAGGCAGAACCAGCGCTGGCGCTCTGTGTACCTAATCGTTGTGATCCTCAGCAGCTTCCTGCTGTGCTTTGCACCGTACCATATAGTCCGCACGCTTCATCTGCGGGCTGCTGTATCAGGGAACAAAGAGCAGGAGACATACCTGCTCAAGATTTTGGTTATCACTCTGTGCATGGCTGCATCCAACAGCTGTCTGAACCCCCTACTCTACTATTTCGCTGGAGAGAGCTTCCGAGCCTCCTTCAGTAGGGCCTCACGGCACATGACAATCAGCTCTTTAAATGATAGTATACGCCTGTCACGATATTCATGGAGCCAGAGGAACCGAACAGGAAGCCAGAGGAAGAGATGTCAATCCACAGATACTGTCCTGGGACCAGAGAAAAAGCTGAACTTAGGTAATGAATAGAGAGAAATAGAAATGACAAACTATATTTTACTTTCTAACACGGGAAAAAAAAAACCACAATATTTTGCCTAGACTCACGAAAATATATGAAGTACTCCTTAAAAAGAGATCAACACTGCATTTCTGACTGACATATTCTTCTTATTACCACTTTTCAGTCACATAATAGAAAATCAAAAACAATGGCATAAAAGATGCTGAACATGCCAGAGGAACCAATTAATGAAGAATTCCCTACATTTGTTTTCTAGTAAGTGGCAGCATAAATTAATTTTCCAGTTCTAGGCAACTTATAGATAAAATTGCAAAGCAGATGAAATTATGTTACAGGCCCATCTTAATAAGCACTAATATTACCACTGCATTTGTTTGTTTGTTTGAAATCGATAGTTTTAAAACTCTATATTAACGTTCATGTACCACAGTTATTTATTTATTTATTTATTGTTACTTCTGGAACTGGCTAAAGGTTTCTAATGTAGCTGATATGCTTAATTATATGTGAACCTTAAATTATTTAGCTTAATGACAAAATTCACAAATATCACAGTTTTACATCGGGAATGGTGTAGAAAGACTTAAAGGTTTTAATATGTGCATCACAAAAATGTACCAGTGCAGTCTAGATCGTAGTATTCTCAGGACCAGCCTGAAAATCCAGATTTGACCTTCTACCGAGAAACTAGCAATTACTGAGGCTGGGCCATTTCATTGCACACAGGTAATTCAGCTAAGTATGTGACTTATGATAGCAACTGGTTGCTAATTTAAGGCATTCATAGCAACAGCAGTGAATCATAACATAATTATAACAATTTTTTTTTGTAAATAATTTTGCAAATTACACAGATGCATTTAAACCTATCCCTCCATCTTCATATAAGCATTAGGGTTGTATTATTACACAAAAATCAAATTCAATACATAGCTTACAATATGATGGTGTCTTTATACAATACTTTTTTTTTCCGATACAGCAAAAACAAACATTGCCTGAATATGTACCATAGGTTTCGATTTTCAATTGATTAACATTATAAAATAACAATAATTGAAACTTAATAATGACAGTATTTATGCAACCCATTCAGACATATCTGAAAGAATGAATCCATTAGCAGCATATAATCAGTCCGTACAGGATCCGCCCCCCCGAGAATCTCCCGTTCTACCTCACTCCAAAGGTGTTCTATTGAATTCAGATCCGGTCACTGGGAAGGCCACTGAAGAACACTGAACTCATTGTCATGTTCATGAAACCAGTTTGAGACGACTTTTGCTTTGTGACCTGGTGCATTATCATGCTGGAAGTAGCTATTAGAAGATGGATAAATTATGGCCATGAAGGGATGCACATGGTCAGCAACAATACTCGAATAGGCTGTGGCATTCAAGCAATGATTGATTGGTATTAACGGGCCCAAAGTGTGCCAAGAAAACATTCCCCACACCATTACACCACCTCCACCAGCCTGGACTGTTGACACAAGACAGGTTGGGTCCATGGATTCATGCTGTTGGAGCCAAATTCTGACCCTATCATCTGTGTGCCTGACCAGAAATCGAGATTGATCAGACCGGGTGACATTTTTCCAGTTTTCAACTGTCCAGTTTTGGTCTGTGATTTCTGTTCTTGGCTGACAGAAGTGGAACCCAATGTGGTCTTCTGCTGTTGTATCCCATCCACCTCAAAGTTCAACGTGTTGTGCATACTGAGATGCTTTTCTGCTCACCACAATTGTACAGAGTAATTATCTGACTTACTGTAGTCTTTTTGGCTGCTTGAACCAGTCTTGCCGTTCTCCATGTACCTCTCTCATCAACAAGGCATTTCCGTCTGTAGAACTGCTGCTCACTGGATGTTTTTTTCTGTATTGCAACATTCTGAGTAAACTCTAGAGACTGTTGTGCTTGAAAATCCCAGGAGACCAGCAAATATAGAAATACTCAAACCAGCCCATCTGGCACCAGAAATCATGCCCCGGTTAAAATCACTCAGATCACGTTTTCCCCCAATTCTTGATTGTGTGACCATTACCCGACCCGAAGCTCTTGACCTGTAGCTGCATGATTTTATGCATTGCACTGATGCCACATGACTGGCTGATTAGATAACTACAGTCATGTGAAAAAATAAGTACACCCCATGGAAATTATTGGCTTTTTTGACATATTTGGACAAGCAAACATTTGATGCTCTTTGAAACAGTGCCTATTAATAAAGGTGACTATCAAATGACATAAAATTGACATTTTGTAGTAATTTAAACAATTTAAATTAACAAAAAAAAAACAGATCAGTCACATGGAAAAAGTAAGTACACCCCTACATTTATTTACATTTACACACCTTCAAATCCATAAAATTAGAATTCAAGGTGTTATTAATTAGAATTCAATTAGGTGTTCAAGACTGGGTGCCATCAATTAGAACCTGCTTAGGGAGTGCAGGTGGAACCTGTCTTATTTATACCCCTCTCATATCTAGTGTCTGGTGTAGCAAATCCCCCAAGGAACGGCTCAAAAGAAGAAATGGAGGGTTATGGAATGGCTTAGTCAAAGCCCGGATTTGAATCCCATTAAAATGTTGTGGGGGGATTTGAAACAGGCAGTACATGGAAAAAAAAACCTCAAACATCTTGCAACTGAAAGAATATTGCATGGAAGAGTTGTCAAAAATTCCAGCAAGCCGATGTCAGAGACTGATGAACAATTATGCAAAACGCCTACAAGAAGTTATTTCTGCTAAAGGGGGTAATACTAGCTTCTGAGGCCAAGGGTCTACTTACTATTTCCACAGACGAATATTACATCTTATTCAAGTATATCAACTTTATTAATAGCAAATGTTAACAAATAACAAATGTTTGCTTGTCCAAATATGTCAAAAAAGCCAACAATTTCCACGGGGTGTACTTATATATGTACTGTATATGAATGTGCAGGTGTTCTTAATAAAAGTGTTCAGTGAGTGTATACTGTACGTTTTAGGATTATGCCCAAAAAGTTCTACTTTGGTCTCATCAGATGATACTACATTTTGCCACATAGTTGAAAGCAAGCAATTGTATAGGTTGTCTTTGAATGCTGTAGCTTTAAGATTTCCCTTCACTGGAACTAAAGGACCCAAACTTGTTCCAGCAGGACAATGCCTTTAAGAGGATGGACACCAAATATTTGATTTAGCTTTACCGTTTACTACTCTATGTAGTATTTCTTATATGTAGAAACTTTTGATTACATGAACTTAAGACCTTTGCAAAGTCATATAAAAATGCTAGATAAAATTCAGCACAACCCATTCTTCTGTAATGTTATAATCCATGCACTTATTTTCTAGTAAATTAAGATGAAATCATATAAAATTGTACAGTATAAGGCTGTGGGATTTCATTTGTGCTTGTTCATTGAAATGTCTGTCAATTAATTTCTGCCTACTTTAGTTTTCCTCTCCATGATTATTAGCCTACCCTAAACATTTTATAAACTCGCATTTTACAATCACTTGCCTTGTTAGTTTGTTAACTTGGTCAACATTATAAAGAGAGAGAGTAGATGTGCGTGAGGTAAAGCTGACAGCTTAAAAAACAAAACACACACAGTACTCTGATAGGTTGTAAAATGTATTAAGAGTGAAGCTTTTTTTTATGTCATTCAAAGGTATTAATTAATGGATAAATTTAAATTTAAACTAAATCTACACTCACCAGACACTTCATAATGGAACACCATACTAATACTGGGTAGAACAGCCCATGGCATGGATTCCACAAGGTGATGGAAACATTCCTTTGAGATTCTGGTCCATGTTTACATGACTGCATGTAAATTGTGACCATAAACGAATGCACAGGGTCAGCAACAATAATCAGATAGGCTGTGGCATTCAAACAAAGCTGCATCAGTATTAAGTGGACCAGTGTGTGCCAAGAAAACAATGGCCACACCATTACACCATCGCCAACAGCCTGAACTATTAAAACAACGTAGGCTGGGTCAATGTATTCATGTTGTTGACAACAAATTCTTACCCTAGCATCTGCATGTTGCAGCAGAAATCTTCAATCTTCAACTATCCAGTTTCGTTGAGCCTGTGCCCATTGTAGCGTCAGATTCTTCTCCTTGGCTGACAGGAGTGGAACCCATTTTGGCCTTCTGCTGTTGTAGCCCATTTGCCTCAAGATTCGATGTGTTGCACCACAGTTGTAAAGAGTGATTGTGTTACCATAGCCTTCCTGTCAACTCTAACCAGTCTGACCATTCTCCTCTGATCTCTCTCATCAACAAGGAGTTCCTGTTTTTTGTTTTTCGCACCATTCTGTGTAAACTCTAGAGCCTGTATTAACTGAAGTCAATTTATTCTAACAAAATTTTAAAAAAGCATTAGCATGTCAATGATTGTTTTTTAAAAGAAAATTCCATTTACTATTAGCTTTAGATTATGAAGATTGTCCCTATGAATGAGTCGTTACTAGAGAAACAACATAGAGTGAGTGTATTAATAAAAACTATCACTAGAATTAGAGCCACTACTATTATAGCCAGCACTACTGTCAAGAGTTGTGCTGCTGATTCATTTTCCATAACAGCACACCTCTGACAGTAGTGCTGGCTATAATTCAAAGGATAGGCTGCTCAAATGATCAGTTTGAATTAATGTGAGGTGTATATACATGAGGGTGAGTCAAAGGAAAACCTTAAAAGTGCAACACTTCCATCTTTGTGATGTACAGTGGCTTACAAATGTATTCAACCACCCTGGAATTTATCAGATTTGTCTGAATAACAAATATAAATATACTGATAAATTTCTGTCAAAATTGTTTTTTGAAAATATTCTCTTACAGGGAATTCTCAAAGTCAGAATTAATTATTGGTCAGCAAGTATTTAAAAGAAAATCAAAAACTGAAAAATGCTGCTTGCAGTATTCAACACGCAGATTCTGGAAGCAGATGAAAGATATTTTCTTAATGACACAGTTAACTTATAATTGGCTCTCACCTGAAATATTAAAACAGCTCCCATTTCCTGTACAAAAACCATGTCAGTTGAACGGTCATTGAAGAGACTGTCAGTCTGAAGGAAAGGGTTGAAAATGAAGACTAAGAAGCATTCTAAGGAAATTAAAGGTAACAGAATTTCATAACTTAGGAATTTTATAATATAATATAAATAAACTAATAATTAGAAAATTATTAGTTTAGGTTGGACATCCCAGTAAACACTGGAAACTGCCTCACACCATCTAAACACTACCTAGACGAGGCTGTCCCTCAGAACTCATAAAAAACAAAAACAGACAGAGACTGGTGAGGGAAGTCACAGTGAGGCCAACATTCACTCTGAAGGAGTTAGAGTACAGTGGCCGAGAGTGGAGTGAAGGTGCATCAGACAACCATTTCAGGAGCTCTGCATAATTGAGGACTGTATGGGAGAGCGGCTAGAAAGAAGCTGCTGTTCAAGAAGAGCCATACGAAAGCACAAGAGTGACCCAGTGGAGATGTGTTTTGTTTTTTTTGGTGTGATGAGACCAGGATCGAGGTTATTTGTTCAAGACAAGTTTCAAAAAGCACTAAGTGTGGTGCAAACATAACACAGGCCATACCTCAGATATGAAATATGGTGGTGGCAGAGTCATGCTCTGGAGATGCTTTTCACCCTGAGAACCTGGAATTCAAAACTGAAGGGATAATGAATGGAGCAAAAGAAATGCAGATATTATAAGAGAACCTGCTTCAGTCTGGTAAAAAATGAATAAATATCCCTAAAGCTTGGGAGAAACTCATTACAGTGCAGTGGTTCCAACCACAAGGGCAATGATGAGGAGTGGTTAAAAACAAAAAGGTGAACGTTTTACAGGGGCCAAAGCAAAGTCCAGATCTCAATCCCATTGAGATGGATGTTGTTTGTTGACTGCAATTTTCAAACAGAGCCACCTCTGTTTGAAAATTGCAGTCAATAAACAACATCCATCCAACCTGAAGAACTTGGAGCAAATCTGCCAGGAATAATGGACGAAAATCACTAATCACTCCCAAGCAGTGTGCAAAGCTGGTAGCAACTTACACCAACAGAATTACAGCTGTTATTGCAACAAAAGGTGATTTTACCAAGTACTAGTATGAAGGGGTTTCAGTTTTTAATTAATTTATTTTTTTTAAAGATCTGCCCACAAATAAAGAATTTTAAAAGAATCCAACTATTCGGCTCATTATTTACATAATATTTTGTAGTAATATTTTGGCTATTTATTGCAGCCATTGAGCTTTGTATTCTTGAAATTCCCACCAACAAAACAAGTCCATGCAGATGTTGTTTACAGGCCAACTAGTTTTCGAATGACTGAGCTTTAGTTTACATACATTCAATTCAAGTGACCAGTCAAATAGAAGAATACCTATAAGAACTAAATAATAAATACAACAGTGATGGTGGGTTATGATTTCCACCAATGAAACGGTTACAAAAACCCAAATAAACCATACAACCCTGGAGATCACCAGACCCCATTCTGAGAACCACTGGATTATACGATACTGGAACAGCACAGTGAAAAATAAGATTACTTGTACTTTCCACTGAAAAGGTAAGCCCATCTCTACAAGGATGAATAACGAATAAGATTTAGAGTGAAGACCTTTGACTAAACAATTCACAAAAAGGTTTTACAAAAATAAGAAGAAAAAAAAAAAATGTACTGCCTGCCACAAGTGCCCTTAGACAACTTCTAACAAGGAAGGTTTATGTAAACAAGTTTTGGGTTTTATTTATCAGTGCAGGAAAACAATGAATGTCCTTGTTTAGCAGTACATATGATGTATGTGGAAAGGCTGAGGGCTGTACACACAAACTGAACTTAAATTTAGGAAGTTTTGTAACTGATGCAGACAGAAAAATTATCACCAAGCTGGTTATCCTGTGCTGTGAAGCATGTTTAATATCTTACTACAGTACTGGGTTTCATCAGAACCTTACTTATATCACATGCCCTCATGAAAATAATTTTGCTGCCAGCAGTCAACTGGCTTAAATAAACCTGAGTGTCTCCTGTTTTCTGGTTAAATGGCACTCAAGTAAACTGCACCATGTGAAAAAAGAAAGACAGAAAAAAAAAAAGGGTTTCTAAACATGCCAGTATGAAATACAGCAACTGTCCACTTCCCATTTTCAGTGCAACAGGAAGTGTGCCAAGAACTTTTTTTTTTTTTTTTTTTAAACACTAGGAATTTGAATAAGTTGTTATGGTTTATGCTTCTAACAGAAAATACCTTTGTACTTTACATTTGCTATTTAGGGTAACATGGGAAGAGGCTTGGGAGATGTCCAGCAGCAGGCCTTGAATTTGCATTGATTTTGAGAGCCACCTGTTTCCTTAACTATGGAAGGGACTTTACTGTGATTCGAGACTTTTTGCACGCATGTTCCATTTAAGCGCTAGTATAACACCTGACTTACTGACTTTAGGCCAATCTGGGATTTCTACCAAAACATCCAAACAGAGAGACATCTCAAACTTCTTTTTATTACATCTTAAATAACAGTACATTTTAATATAGTATCTATCTTGCATCCAGCTTTCTGTGGTACACCAGCAGACTGAAATTAAATACAAAAGGTGAGGAGTGCGGAGCTCTACAGTTAATGATGTATTATGACAGTTGATTAATGATGAGCAAATAAGGTGGGGAATCCATTTTAATTGAACTGCAATTAATCTTTACTGGTGGCAGCACACAAATACATCACAATTATTGTACATTATCGCAGAGAGAGAGAGAGAGAGAGAGAGAGAGAGAAAAAAGAAGAAAAAAAAAGTCACAACTATCAAAGAAAGTGCATCTGTTTACAAGGGGGGGGTTGGGGTCTACCATTTCAGATGCCATTTTCTAGAAACAGGAAGCCAGAACAGAGTTTCTTTGGACCCATTCATGTTAATTTGAAGTTGAGCAAAAATGTAGAACAGATGTCTTGATAACCGTTTACAGTTGAAGAATCATTACTGGAGCACAGGGGCAGAGGAATTCTGCAGGAAATGCACTTGGGTGCATAGCTTTGCCAGTAAAAGTAAACGATGTGTACACATTGTGGGAGAAATGACTGGAATTAAGCTTCAGCTGTTGCAAGGTCTTACCACATTTCATCATCGTAGCAGAGATCAGTAGATCAAAAAAAAAGAAACGAGCACCTGCTTAAGCATTTCTACAGCATGCGACTATGTTACTTCATGGCAGATGAACAAAAAAGGTTAAAGTTTTAAGAATTACTTTCAGACATTGATTTGTACAACATTTCATTCACAGATTATTACCTGTATTTTCAAGCACAAATAGGGATCGTTTTTAGAAACTGGATTTAAAAAAACAAAAACAAAAAAAAACAGAACACCCACACCTTCTGCCCCACGATCTATTTAGCCCTACCAATAATAGACCGTCCCTGGACTGAAGAGTCACAAATGCACAAAGTAACTCTGATACAAAAAGTAAAACCAGAAGAGAAGCTTCGAGGTTAGTTCAAACAATGAACCTCTATGAAAGAGAGGACTGGGTTGGGTTGTCAATTTGATTTTCTTCGTTAAAATTCACTCTTGATGTGATTAATGGCATGTGCTTGGTTAGTTAACGCGTAAAACATTAGTCAAGTTTCTTATTGTGCAAACGAAGCTGACAAGACCGGAAAGAAAAGTAGCTAGGATATAATGCTGCATTCGCGTGCAAGTCAGATACTCGTATTTACAAGCAGCCATTTTGAGATAAATGACGCGAGTACCTCAGACTCAGAAATGGTAAAAGACTTAAAAGATATGGCATATTTATGGCGTTTTCTTTTCTCTTCAAGGACAAAGGACCTTTATTCACATCAAAAGTTAACTAATGCACAGATTATTACATTTTTAGAAAACTAAGGCTGTTCTTATTACCCAGTAATTGCTGAGAGCTCAGCAACCTTTGAACAAGATGAACAGTTAAGAGTTCAAAGTTGCTTGGGTCTACCACTTTGTTGCCCAAGACTATGAATCATGACTTGACAAGTGAGCACACTTTTTCTCTTATGGCATCTAAACTCACGCTCATGAAGACTACACACACACACACACACACACACACACACACACACTTACTTCCAACACACCTGCACATGCACACACTCTAGGGCAATCTAATGCACCATTTAAAAAAAAAAGAAAATGAAAAAAGAAAAAAAAAAAACTTCAGAAAAGAAAAGGCTGCTATTCCTTCCATGTCTAATCTCAGCCTTCTACACATCTTATTTTGTCTCTAACATTCACCCACAATTTTACAGGATTAAAAGGGTTCTTTTTTTTTTAAGCCGGAACATATGAATGTTAAGAATGTTACGAAGGAAAAAAAAATCCAAGAATAACAAAGAGCCTGATAAAAGTCTAAAAAGAAATAAAAAGTTAAATAATTTGTACAATTACACTCCAACATTTGCTTTCTAGACACATGATACAGAAGCATGGGACGATAGTGTTTGTCAGGGTGACACAGAATGGTCTGAAAGGGAATGCACAAAGTTATTCTTTTGATACCACAGGAATTCTTCTTCTTTTTTTTTCTTTCTTTTTTTTTTAAGGTGGGTGAGAGAACAAATTGTGCTCTTCTTTGTGTAGGAAAGGCATTGTTTTTCCTTAGAAGTTTTTTTTTCTTTTTATGGTGGTGTCTGAGTCAGTTTTGCTGTTGTTGACGATGCTGTGAAATTTAACATTCTAAAGTTGGAATGGTCTTCCAGTCAACTTTGGAGTTCAAATGACATCTAAGGGATTAGAAAACGAGAAACAGTGAGAAAAGCAATTAGTATTAACATCCCAAAAAAGTTTAAAACCAAGGATGCTATAACAAAATATCACCGAACTGTTCATAATATAACGTGACTGCTTTCTGTATGGTTTGTAGAAATACATGATACAATACAATAAACACAAATATTCAGGATCTGACTTGAACAGATCTGAATAGAGTGAAGATGGACAATAAAATGTATTTTCTGAGGCAACTAGACTTTATAGTTTACAAACTACATTGGCTTTATTAACTAGGTTTATATTTACAGCAAAACTGCCATTTTTGTAATTTGACAACATGCTTTTTGGACTAAACCTAAAATAGCCACTTCCTTTAACTACTTTATTTCCTCATTGCATTCCTGCCAGTGCACGTTTCAGGAATCCTGTACAGTACTTTGCAAAGAAATAATTTGAATAATAAATCATAAATAAAAAATACAAACAAGAAGTGAGTCAAGTCAGCAAATAATTCTTAGAAAACGTGGTTTAATGTAATTATAATTATTTACATTTGCAACCATCTTGCATCTAATTTTTAATAAAGAAGCTGTGGCTTACTGTGTCGGACATGTTGTGTTGAAAGCACCTTCTGAGATCAGTTCCAGATCTTGAGGAAGCTGTCCCAGGACCCTGTAGCCACAGCCATGCCATCATCAGTCACACCCAGACAGCTCACACGGTTATCATGGCCAGCCAACACACCTGCAATAAAGCAACACATGATAAGGACATTATAATTAGAAGCGTTTGGGTTATAAGGTCTGTCAACCATTCTGCTTGATAAATAACCTATTCATTTGCAAAAATTTGCATGGCTATGTAGAGTAATGCTACAGCACTGCGATAAAACAAATTCTGTTGAATATACTTGAGAGACTGGTTTGCATTTACGGTTCATGCAGAATGATGTGCGTATTACTTTGCACCTGTCCAAATAGTGAGAGATTGTGTGCCTGTATCACCTGCACGGTCGGCCTTCAGGCTGTCCCAAACATTGCAGTTGAAGTCATCGTAGCCGGCGAGCAGCAGGCGGCCGCTCTTGGAGAAAGCCACTGAGGTGATGCCACAAATGATGTTGTCATGTGAGTAAACCATGAGCTCCTGATCTGCACGCAGGTCAAATAGCCGGCAAGTGGCATCATCTGAGCCGGTGGCAAATGCGTTGCCATTAGGGAAGAACTGCAGAGAGACAATTTTGCGTTTATAATCTCAGATACACAACAGACAAACGAACAGGAAACGTAATGCAATGAGAAATATTCACAAAGTAAACAGTCTATGAAAAATGCAAATGCATTGAAAGTAATGACGCTTGTGACAAAATGCTTGATTGAATGTGCTACTCACACATATGGCATTAATGTCAGACTCGTGGCCGGTAAAAGTCTGTCTGCACATGCCCTCACGCACGTCCCAGAGCTTAGCCGAGGCATCGCAAGCTCCAGACACAAAGATTCTCGAATCTGGAGCCAGGGACAGGCTCATCACATCTCCAGTGTGACCTGCGAAAGTGGTTGTCTGCTGACCAGTCTCTATGTCCCAGAGAGCACTGCAGAGAACACACAGACACGCTTACACCGTTTGACCAAAATGAACTTCATAATCACTTAACGTCTGTGTAGCACAATGATACTGTAAGATTCTAAGCATTATGAGATGGTATGTCCAAGTTGTGTCGGGTAAGATATGACAAGATGATGATCCTCTATTTCAATACTCTTTATAAAATTTTTTTTAAAAAGTTAAAAAAAGAAAGAAAAAAAGTAGTAAAGTATATGGAACGCAGGGGACCACATCACTGGATCATACACATTATTTCAATCTAAAGAATACATTTGAACCAAAATTTAACAGACTAGACATGCCATCTGTATCCTGGACATTGTATATAAATATATAAATCTCTCACCAGGTGGTGTCTCCAGAACTTGTGACAATCTGGTTGTCATCAAGGAAGCGGCAGCAGGACAGGTATCCTGGAACCACAGAGAAATACAAGTCAAACATTAATTTAAAATAAATGGTTTGAAATCTCAATCATTATTAAACATCTATTTACAATATAACTGGTCTAAACCATGCTCCTTTATCAATGTCCTCAGACAAACCCACAAAGGGGTCTTGGCCAGAGTTTTAGCAGCTAGAAGTAAGTGAAAGTGATATGTGAAGGCCAATGTATGGTAACCCATACTTGGAATTTGTCCTCTGCATTTAACCCATCCAAGTTAGTGCACACACATTAGAAGTTGTGAGTAGTGAACACACACTACAAACCGTGAACACAACCGGGAGCAGCCAGGCAGCAGTTGAGGGTTAAGGGCCTTGCTCAAGTGCCTAACAGTGGCAGCTTGGCGGTGCTGGGATTTGAACTCATGACCTTCCGATCAGTAGCCCAACTTCTTAACCACTGAGCTACCACCGCCCCAAGTAGCAGGGTCAGCTGTCCCAACAGCATGATAGTGCTAAATTGTAGCATTGTAGCAGAGCATACCATTTCAAATGTCAATGCTAATGGACGGCCAAGAGTATGGACACGTGCACGCACACTGATAGCACCCAAAAAAGGAAGCAAGTGTGTGCATCCACAACCTGTGTGTCCAGCCAGCTCACGGCTGACGCGCACATTGCCTTCGCGAGTCTTCAGGCTGTAGATGGAGCAAATGTTATCTAGGCCTCCGCAGGCCACATAGTTTCCTGAGGGAGCGTAGGCACATGTCATCACCCAGGATGAGCGCAGTGGGATAGCATGGACCTGAAACATGCATACAATTACAGTATAAGGTACTGAATGGTGTCTTGGAACAAACCTTGATACCTGATCTTTCAATATGCTTCTATTCTTGGCTTACCTTGTTTGTAGTATAACTGTCCCAAATAATGAGTTTACCATCCTGGGATGCACTGACCAGCAGCCTACAAGAGGGAAAAAAAAAAAGCATGAAGTTAATTTCAGGCAGTAATGTGATCTTCCCTAAATAATGCAGGGCAAACAACTTCAGTAACTTAAAAGCAGCTTACATGAATAATGAATAACCATCTCCAAAACTTTCTGCAGTATAGCTATTAATTAATGGTAATAACATTTGCTTAGTCATAGCATCTACAAAAATCATCTCAACACCTACATTTAGGAGTATAAGGTGATATGCCAGAGTTCTTAAAGCAAACGCATCCAATAAAGAGTGAGGGAACCGTCTGAATTGGACTAACAGCAGTGAGTGATTATTCGCCATGTTTTTACACTGAAGGTCAGATCGAGCAAAAGACAAAATATTCAAATCAAATATCAGGTTCCAAGACTAAAGATGCTCGTAGCAAATTAAGGAGAATATGAAGTTTCTTAATAAAAACAGAACAAGAGATATGGTTTAATTGGTGGTATAAGTTGAATTAAGACCAGGGCATAATAAAGAATGTTAAATTATAACAATATTCTCAATCTACAATTTAAACCTCTAATTTAATCAGTATTCTCTTTTCCCATGAAATCCTCATATGCTGAGCAAGTGTTTTTCTGATACATGTGTGAATTTAGTTTAATGTTAAATAGACCTGAAAAAACTTCAATATGCATAGTAATCATTTTCATTCACCTCGAAATCACTAAAAGCCTTATTAGACAACCATGTAAAAAATTGTACATGCAATCTGTTTGACTGTACAGACCCACACTTCCTTAAATACAACACTAATAAGATAACACAATATTCATTGCTAAAATTGAGTACCTGGAGTCAGAGCCCCAGTGCATAGCATAAATCTTAGCCAGATGTCCCCTCAGTGTTCGCCTTGTGCGCATCTGGATTCTTCCCACGGGGTCGATGTTGGCTGTTATCTGAAACCAAATACATACTGTCACCTTCTGAAATTTACAAAATGAAATTACTATAGACCATAGAGTAATGAGGGGTTACCTGTGATAGTGTGGCATCTGCGCAGGCTTTCCTTGCATCCTGAAAATCAGAAACATGAAGAATTTCACATTGAAGAAGATCACAGTGAAGTGGAAACATAACACAAATAGAGATCTAGTTCTAGTAACTGAACTAACTCTAGTTCTAGTTATCCTGCATAACTTAATATCACTGCAGAAAATGTCAAAGGCATATTTCTAAATAAATGTCCATCAGACAAAGATTCTTATTAAAACCCTTTATAAATAGTTCGATTTACACACTTTTCATTTGAAAAGTAAACACAAGACATCCATTCAAACAGTATTAGGTAAACTATGTAAATTGTTGGTTAACATATGAAAATGTCGCTCAGTTATGCAAAGACTGCTTTCATGACTAACAGGAATAACCAGAGTATGTCGGCTAGGCAACATGACTATGAGAACACTATTTGAGAACATACTGAGTAAACTATTGTAAACTATTACAGCAGTTCTACAGACGGAAATGCCTTGTTGATGAGAGAGGTACATGGAGAATGGCAAGACTGGTTCAAGCAGCCAAAAAGACTACAGTAATTCAGATAATTACTCTGTACAATTGTGGTGAGCAGAAAAGCATCGCAGTATGCACAACATGTTGAACTTTGAGGCGGATGGGCTACAACAGCAGAAGACCACATTGGGTTCCACTTCTGTCAGCCAAGAACAGAAAGTTGAGGCTGCAGTGGGCACAGACTCACCAAAACTGGGTTAGGGTTAGACAGTTGAAGACTGGAAAAATGTCACCTGGTCTGATCAATCTTGATTTCTGCTCAGGCACAAAGATGATAGGGTCAGAATTCAGCTCCAACAGCATGAATCCATGGACCCAACCTGTCTTGTGTCAACAGTCCAGGCTGATGGAGGTTGTGTAATGGTGTGGGGAATGTTTTCGTGGCACACTTTGGGCCTGTTAATACCAATCAATCATCGCTTGAATGCCACAGCCTATTTAAGTATTGTTGCTAACCATGTGCATCCCTTCATGGCCATAATTTATCCATCTTCTAATGGCTACTTCCAGCATGATAATGCACCAGGTCACAAAGCAAAAGTCGTCTCAAACTGGTTTCATGAACATGACAATGAGTTCAGTGTTCTTCAGTGGCCTTCCCAGTGACCGGATCTGAATTCAACTGAACACCTTTGGGGTGTGGTAGAACGGGAGATTCTCAGGAGGAAAGTGTACCTGAAAAATCTGCAGGAATTGCGTGATGCAATCATGTTAACATGGACCAGAATCTCAAAGGAATGTTTCCAACATCTTGTGGAATCTATGCCATGAAGAACTGAGGTTGTTTTGA
Organism: Cranoglanis bouderius; assembly: GCA_023630585.1. NCBI lineage: Eukaryota > Metazoa > Chordata > Actinopteri > Siluriformes > Cranoglanididae > Cranoglanis > Cranoglanis bouderius. Next base: position 13,848,046 of record CM042537.1, read on the forward strand.
GAGCAAAGGGAGGCCTTAACCAGTATTAGTACATTGTTCCCAATAAAGTGCTCAGTAAGGATCTCTTTATAGTAGCTCTAAATTTGTATATAAAATAAAAAATTCAGATTCTCCAGATTAAATTTTAAAAACATACCCATTTTAATGTTTGGGCCCTAATTATCTGATTTAAAAATATGTTGCATCAATAAAAAGAATTGCATATGGATAAGTTTTTTTGTTTTGTTTTGTTTTGCTATTTTTACTCAGTGCATGTGATTAAAAAAAAAAACTGGTGTGAAGAAAAGTATGCTCCTCTGTCCTTTCCTTTCCTTTTAAGATGTTTTGGATTTGTGCCCTTACAGCTTCCCTCAGCAGCACTTACAAAAACAATGACTCTGATTTATGATAGATGCTGGGCTTCTGCTCATCCCTAAAGTTAATATAGTAATGTGCATTGTGAATAAGGAAGAGACCTTTTGCTTTAACTAGATTTAGTGTTAACTTAAATATTCATAGTTATATATTACTGTTTAAAGTTTAAATCATATGAATTACATAGTCAACAGCAGGTGAAATATAATTGTGCGCCATTCTTAACATATTAATTCATGCACTGATAAGCTGTGTGTTTGCTGATGGGTTTCTGTGAGACCAACTACAGCCTTTAGATATTCATGGCAACTGGAACATACGTAAAGCTAGCATCCATGTTAAAAAACTGCAATAACAGGCAGGATGAGGTGATGGATGTTGTATGTGCGAGTCCAGTCCAGTTCTAGTCCTTGGTGTTCCCCTGGTTGAGGGCCCAAATCGACCCAGGTCCTCCAGCTTGGTGGTGAGTTATAGTGTTAAATGCTGAGCTGGAGTCAACAAACAGCATTTTATCGTAATTTCCCTTCCTGGAGTCCAGATCCATTGCTTGCCAATTGTATGATTGTTATAGGAGTTTTTTTTCCCCCCCAATAGCCAGTTATTCATTCTCATTAACAAAGTATTGAGATGAAAATCTCATTTGTCTGTTTTCATTTGGTTCAAGTTGCATATTTTAATTCTGAATTAACACAACTTAAGCACAGTATTGTGATACTACTTGGTATCGTGATGGTATAGTATCGCAAGATACGTTTATGGTATCGGGACAACCCTAGTGCCAAAGCAATTGCATCAGGATCATTTGCAGCTCAACACCATTTTAGAAACAGTTATTTTTACAAGATATTTCAAAAAGAAAAGTAATGCTGGCCACCACTCATGAAGTTTCTAGTTTGAACACTGGGTGTCACCATCATGTAACACTGACTCTGCTACCAACCCTCTCCTCTTTCCCTTCCTCAAAACGCAGAGTCAGGTTTAATGTAGGTACAGACCTACATTAAATGTTACCAAACATTTGGATAGAGGGAAGAAAAAAAAAAAAAAAGACGTCTCATCATTTAGAGGAAACTGTGTCAGTTAAATTTGGGAGCATTCAGCTGCTGTAATGAAGAAATATATTGTTAAAAAAAACTTCAGACTTTCATGTGTACTGGTGACAGTGACAGGAAGTTGTAACAACTAGCAACCTGTGTGCTCAACAAACTCGTTTCCTGCTCTCACGTTAACTGAAATCTTTATCAGAACGACATTCAAGCATGCAGCTGATGCTTCTGAACAGCATTTTACTGCTGCTTACAGCGAGTCACTAAAAGTGTGTGCGTGCGCACGTGTACGCGCGCACGTGTACGCGTGCATGCAAGAGAGAAAGTGTGTGCAGGAGGTGGCGCTCACTCTGATCTGGTTTTTCAGCTGCTCAGCCTCCTGGCGTAACTGATCCAGTTCACTCATTTTCTTCTTCTAAAGCTCTTCCTCACTCCTACTGCCGGGACACACAATGATCTGTGACACAGAAAGAAATTACACACAGGGTTACAACTAAATTGTGAGATACCATAACACATGATTAAGCAACCTAGTTATTGGAGCAGGATCCACTACAGTATGGAAGTGGTTTCTGAGAAGAATTTTAAACATTTATATTAAAATAAATAAATAAATAAATAAATAAATAAATAAATAAAACCTCACTGAAACATTTAACAGTTAGTCATCCTAGCCTCCTGAGAATCCCAAGTAATTTCTAACAGTAGAGAAAACACACAATCTTTTGAGAGTGTTTGAAATGCTCTCAATATAGGCTTGGTTTAAATTCTTTATGGCAGGCAAAAGCTGCTAGACTAATTAGAAAAGTTTAAAAAAAACTTTGTGTTCTCGCACTGCACTCAAAAGATATTAGTCGAGCATTGCTAGCTTTTTAATTCTTTCTCGATATGTGTAACTGTGATGTGACTGTGTGTAGTGGCAAGAGAGTTATGACTGCTTTGTCTCAAACTGTGTGCTTGTAGGCGTTTTCACAGAACTCAAAAGAACATCAGTCATCCGTTCACGCTAACTAGGGCAGTGGTTAAGGTTTACTGATCAGAAGGTTGGGGGTTCAAGCCTGAGCACTGCCAAGCAGCCACTGTAGGGCCCTTGAGCAAAGCACTTAACCCTAGGTGCTCCAGGCGTATTGTATTATGGCTGCGCTGACCCACGCTCTAACCCCAACTTCCTATCTCAGGAGCTGGGACTCCAAGCTGGGATATGCAAAGAAAAGAATTTCAGTACATGTGACAGAGGGTCCTTCTGCATAGTAAAGTAATACATCAACTTAGTAAAACAGTTCTACCGACAGCCAGATCACACCTTATCTGACTTACGTAGTTCAGCAAGTGGCAGAATTCAGAATCGGTCCCTCTAGAATTTCACGATCACAGAAATGATCCAGGCCAGGCCAGGGCGCGTCAAGAGACGCCATCACAACGTGCATTCAGCCAAAACCCTCTTCGATTCACGTACACTGAACATGAGAACAGCTAAATGGTCACTGCGAAAGACTGTGCAAAACAATTTTGCGCAATTGTAATCTCGCCAATTCAAGTGCATCGCAAGCATGCACACTAAAGGCAGCTGTGCGTGCCAAGTCAATACACATTCAATGAAAATTGCTTCCCAAATTGCATAATGTGCAAACAGTTTACCCAAATACAGGGTTTTCCCTTCCACAGAAAGGCTTTGGTGTAGCAGTGTTTTTGTGGAGCGCCTTAAGCCAAATGAAAGTAAAAAGGCATTTAGGCAACATATAAGAATGAATATAAAAACAACAGTGAGAGTTCAATGCACTGACACACACAAAACAAAACAAAACAAAAAAAAAACACAGAGGTGGCTTGATCTCAAACGGTAAGGTAAGCTGGCAACATGAATGAGCAATCAGTGTTTGGACTTGCATTTGTGAGATTGTTGTGTGACAGATGCTCATCGCCAAGCTAATCAAACAGCTGATGGGATATTTTTCTGTACCGTCACCTCGAGATGGTAGTTACACCCATCGACTCGGATAAGAAACCACCAATAAGGTAAACCTCAACAAAGAATAAATGAAGTATAAACTTTTTTTGTTAGGGAGTAATTCTTGTGGATGCAATAGCAGAGATAGCATAGCAAAAGATATAACTAATATTATAATACACCTTAAAAAAAATAAATGAAAAAAAAATACTTACATAGATATTCATGTACTGAATTAAGTTACGTGAGCTAGTTAGTTGACATTAGATACATATACCTCGACTGAACTAATGTTAATATCTAATGTGGCTTAGCAGTTAAACAAGTTAGACTGTGTTCACATGTAACGTCTTTTTCTGATGAAAACCGCTGGTCAAAGTGTTTTTAAACTAAAATTTAAAAAATGCCAGTATTATGTAAAAAAAAACAGGTGCTGACCGCTTCAAAAAAGGTTGAAACAATTTAAATGTGAAGCATATTTTAATGGGTCAACATATATTTTCATTAAGTCTCAAACATGTTATTTGGTGAAATTAATAGACTTTTGACTATAAGTGCAATAAGTGTTGCCAGCTTTCCTTCACAAATATGGTAAGGATAATGGTCAAAAACAACATGAAAAAACTTAAAATAACTTAAAATTTCCTTCGAATAGTTTCAAATTCCCCAACCACCACCATGCCCTCAGGACCCAGACTACACCTGCCATCTGAAAACCAAGGGAAAACCCTGAAATAGTAGCATACGGTTTGGATATAAATAGTCTCGCCAACTCATTATCTAATGAGTGAACTAGTTGCCAAATGTTAGCTAGCTGAAATATAAAATCCTAGTTAAAAGGGAAAGAGTTGTTCTGCCACAATCTCAAACCGGACTGTAGGGTGAGCGTTCCCTTAAGCTACATGATTCTATTAGGCAAAATGTTAACTTGAGCTAGCTAGCTAAAATACAGAGAACATCACATCTGGTCACTGAAAGACAAACTCATACTAATGATGATATCAAGTTTGAAAAATAAACTACTGCTATCTTTAGATAAAGCAACTTCACAACTGGGTAACAATACAAAGAGAATAAAAAAAACACTCATCAGTCATCAGTCCTGAATCTTGTTTTTCCTCTTATTTGACTCAGTCACTCTCCCCCGCCTGATTGGCTGTGGCTGTGCCTAAACTAAAACTCACCAAACAGGCCCAGGGAACCATGAACGTTACCTTGGTGACAGATGTAAATAAATAAATAAAGATAATAATAGTAATGCCTTTTCTTTCTGGCCTTGTAGTCAACAACACACATTACCAATAAACTAGTAGTTTTTAGTGTCCACCAAGAGAAGGCATTAAATGCACTTGGTAAACAGCACGACAACTTGTGTCTGAATCCAATCCATAGCATCCTGTTTGTTACTGGAACAGGCTCTCATCCTCTCAGCAAGCACCTGATCAGAATCAGCTGACTGAAGGACTAAGAGAGCTGCAGCCAGTGGCCTAGAGGTACGTCAGACTGCCTCCTACTGAGTCACTGCAGCAGTAAAGCCTCGTTTTGAATGCTGTAAGATTTGAAGAATGTGAAGTAAGGTTAAATAATTATGGTTAATGTGTTTTAGACATTAAACTCTGTATTAAAAGGTAAAATCTAATATGGTAAAATGTTTACTTTGAACAATGTCCAAGTAGAATTCAAAACCCTTGAATCCTTCTGATGCAAAACTAATATGCAAGCAACAATTTATTCAGAACATGCTTTTAAATGCTTGGATGAGGTCACAGCAAAAAAAAAAAAAAAAAAGGCAATTGTGAAATCAAATAAATAAATAAATAAATAAATAAATAAATAAATAGAAACAGTAAAACATGCTTTCACCCAGTACTCCCTTATGTTTAGTAGCTTGCCTCCTTGTAGGGGTGGGCGGTATGACCAAAAATCTATTTCACGGCATGAGTAATTTTATTTCATGGTAACGATATATATCACGTAAAAAAATAGTCATTCTGGTAAATCAAGTGTAAATCAATTGTATGCTTTGACATGCTTCATTTTAAGATGATAAAACAGGTTACTTGTGCTACCGCTGCTAGCGGGAACATTCACGCGACACAGTTTGCAAATAACATTTTTCTGCTCTTTGTCAGATTTTGTAAACCTGAACCATACCACCATACCACCGATGTCGTGCCTCTTTTCAAAACAAGTTCCTCCTCCTGCTCAGGATTGTTTTGTGGGACTTCTTCACCAGCATGTTTATCTTTCTCCATGTTTTTCCTCTCACAACTACTCATATGTACAGCTTCTCGATCGTTCTCACTTGCAGGAGCGCTACGCACAAAGTTAACCTCGCCCACTTATTTACATTTCGTGGTACACACGGAATAGAAAAATCTGTAACGGTACACATTTTATTCCGCGGTAACGGTATATACCATCATACCGCCCAGCCCTACCCCCTTGTATGATTGACAGTGAAAAGAGTACTGTCCTGAATGACAAACATATCCATACCCATGCTGAATTTGGTTCACTTTCTTGCCCAGTTACCATTCGTGCCAAGATTAAAGCATTGGCACGCTCGTCTTTGATAAGGAAGGTTGCCACAACAAAAACAACCGAAAAACAAAATTTTCAATATTATGTGATAATTTGCTGGGAGAAAAATCAGCATTTTACTAATCATGCTAATCACTTGTCATCCCCCCAACCTGTAGTGACATCCTCATATTTTTATGGGTACAGTCATGTGATGAAAACCAGACAGATACTGAACCACACTATAAATAGTTCTGGACTTGTAGGATCAGCTGCACCATACTGTACCTTGTTGCCACTACATGTTGCCACTGCTTGAGTACTTTGTCAGTTGTATTAAGGCTGATGCACATACTTTCATCTGTATTGGTGAATCTATAAAAAAAAATTTAAAAAAAATAAAAAATTGTGGAAGATCACTGCCCGCAGGCAGGTTTTTGCAGAAAGACTTAAATTGACAGCCTCCATGCTGGCACGAGGGAACAACTGGGTTCAAAACAACTGATGGACTGAGAAGAAATGCAAACAACTAAACGTTTTAAAGTGGTCTGGGCTGTATTAACCAAGAAATCTTTCTGGAAAGACAGTTTTCCCTGCTTGTCTATTATGTATGCAAATGCAGCCCACACATGGGTAAGCCATAAATAAACAGCATTCTGGCTTGCACTAGCTTGATGGAGCAACAAGCTTTTACCTATAGGTTCGACCCAAACTTACAGGTTACATACACTACAAACTATTACTAAATAATATTGGTAGAACAGAAAGACTGCCACGTAACCAGCTTTCATCAACAATGCTGTTTTAAAAGGGTGTAACTTTGTTTTGAGACATGTTAGAGACACATCGCCAGAGATATTCACATATACTGAAAAAACATTCCTGAAGCATCCCATGGAAAAGGCAGCATCCATTTGAACCGGCAGCTTTCTATAACACAGTAATAATGGGCCAGTAATAACAGAACAGTAATAAGATGATGGATGCTTTGGAAGCCTTTTAAAATTTCTACATCACAAAATTGCTCACGCTGTACAAAGCCTCACAACACAGGTGTGCACACGGTGTGACTGTCTAAAGTTACATGCCAGTGATGCTGCTAGTTACGTCACTGTGAAAATGCAAACAAGCAGACAGCACTCAGATTGTGCCGTTTTGTGAGCTGAAACTTCCGCAGAAAAGGAATATAGGATGCTTTTGCCATTGTTCAGTTAGGGCTTCCATTACCTGGGGGGTTTTGTGATCTTTTCCCCCTGACTAGCATTTTGACTAGAATCAAACTCATGAGACAAGCCAGTCACTTACGGCTACATTGTGACAATGCTCACATGACACACAGACTAAATTTTCTGAAAATTTTTTGTTGCCACCTCAATGAAATATTTATCCGGCATTGTTTACCCTCACACACTGTTTAAGTCATATGATTTACCATGCACTTCACAAGCAATCTAGCCATGGAGACAATCAATTGTGTCCCCAGTATAAACGATGCTGGCTTCCTTTTACCGTGAAGACACACCGCGCTCTCCCTAATATAATTTTTTTTTTAAATTTTTTGCGCTCAGAATTTAGGTTATTGTAGTACGTGTGCCAGTAAATCAGTAATGCAAAATGCAGACAAACGTCCACTAGGGAAAACTGAGCTTCAAAAGGTCTGCTAAGGTAATACAAGATTTGAACAAGTATACAAACTGTTCCTTACAAAATTGGTCAAAAAATTGAGAGCGAGAATCACGCTCTCAATTCTAAGCCAGACAATTCTCTTCCAATGGGTTGAGATCTGGTGACAAAAGCTTCATACTCAAACCATTCAGTGAGCCCTTGTGCAGTGCGGCTGGTGGAAATTCATAGCAGAAGAGATTGTAGAAATGGTTTGTCATAAAATAAAGGTGACCGGTCTGAATAACTGTACTGCCATCCTAGTAGCAAGAGATCAGGACCAATTACACTCTTGGTCTCCCGGCCACAGTTGGCTGCGACACCATCAGGATTCAATGATTTCTGTCTGTTTATAACTATTCAGTCATGTCCATCTCAGTGGAAACAAGCTACTCGTACAAGTTCTTCTCTGTGGAAGAAAAATGTCTCAATTTTTATTCTGAAAACCATGTCTTCTATAAACACTCAGGAATGACAAAAATCCCTAAAGATTATACAGTATAGAACCGTTAAAACCACTGTAAGTGACTGAGATCTTGCCAAGTTCTGCTGCTTGACCAAAGAAGGAATCCACCCTCTTTCTTCTGTCCCATGCTCTCCCTAAGACATATATAGATGCAGTGTAATGGCATGATAATTGAACCAAACGGTGCCAGTGTGCATACAGGCTTTCACAGTTTCCACACTTTTCTTTCTTAAATACTAATCGATCAGAGTCAGGAAATCAAAGCTTGTGCAAGACTTACCTGACTTATTCATGTAATTTGTTATTTATTGTTCCAACAATTTTATTTTGGTCTAATGTTTGCTCTAAAAAAAAAAAAATTATCAGTTTGAATAGACTCAAAATATTAAATGCATGTGCACGTGTTACTCCACAATAATGCTGTAGATGGTAATTATAGTATGTCTCGCATCCACATGCTAACACTTGAATTAAAAATGTCTATCCATAGACACAAGGCTCCACTTTGGACTTATGAATTTTTCCTAAGCAAAGTAAGCTACTTGTTTAAAATGAAAGCGCAAATGAACCATTTTTATTAATTCAGGGACTCGCAATAAGAGTTTTCAGGGTGAAAAAAGCAAACCATGCACATTATGACCTCCATTTAGTAGTCTTGATTATGAAATATTACCTATATTTTATATATATACAGTGAGGGGGAAAAAAGTATTTGATCCCCTGCTGATTTTGTACGTTTGCCCACTGACAAAATGATGAGTCTATAATTTTAATGGTAGGTATATTTTAACAGTGGGAGACAAAATAACAAAAAATTCCAGAAAAATGCATTTCAAAAAAGTTATAAATTGATTTGCATTTTAATGAGTGAAATAATTATTTGATCCTCTATCAATCAGCAAGATTTCTGGCTCCCAGGTGTCTTTTACACAGGTAAAAGCACACCCTTTAAGAGAGTGCTCCTAATCTCAGCTCGTTACCTGTATAAAAGACACCTGTCCACAGAAGCAACCAATCAGATTCCAAACTCTCCACCATGGCCAAGACCAAAGAGTTGCCCAAAATGTCAGGGACAGGCTACAAGACCATCGCCAAGCACCTTGGTGAGAAGGTGACAACAGTTGGTGCAATTATTCACAAATGGAAGAAACAAAAAATAACTTGTCAGTCTCCCTCGGTCTGGGGCTCCATGCAAGTTCTCACCTCGTGGAGTTTCAATGATCATGAGAACAGTGAGGAATCAGCCCAGAACTAAACGGGAGGATCTTGTTAATGATCTCAAGGCAGCTGGGACCGTAGTCACCAAGGAAACAACTGGTAACACACTACGCCTTGAAGAACTGATATCCTGCAGCGCCCGCAAGGTCCCCCTGCTCAAGAAAGCACATGTACAGGCCCGTCTGAAGTTTGCCTGAATGATTCAGAGGAGAACTGGATGAAAGTGTTGTGGTCATATGAGACCAAAATTGAGCTCTTTGGCATCAACTCAACTTTCCGTGTTTGGAGGAGGATGAATGCTGCCTATGACCCAAAGAACACCATCCCCACCGTCAAACATAGAGGTGGAAACATTATGCTTTGGGGGTGTTTTTCTGCTAAGGGGACAGGACAACTGCACCGCATCAAAGGGACGATGGACGGGGCCATGTACCATCAAATCTTGGGTGAGAATCTTCAAATCTGTGGAGGGAGCTGAAGGTTCGAGTTGCCAAATGTCAGCCTTGAGACATTAATGACTTGGAGAGGATCTGCAAAGAGGAGTGGGACAAAATCCCTCCTGAGATGTGTGCAAACCTGGTGGCCAACTACAAGAAACGTCTGACCTCTGTGATTGCCAACAAGGGTTTTGCCACCAAGAACTAAGTCGAAAGGGTCAAATACTTATTTCCCCTCATTAAAATGCAAATCAATTTATATCTTTTTTGAAATACGTTTTTTTGTTGTTATTTTGTCTCCCACTGTTAAAATATACCTACCATTAAAATTATAGACTCATCATTTTGTCAGTGGGCAAACGTACAAAATCAGCAGGGGATCAAATACTTTCTCCCCCCCGTCACTGTGTGTGTGCGTGTGTGCGCGCGCACACACACACACATACACACACACACATACACACACACACACACACACACACGTGTATGTATGGGTGTGTGTATATATATATTTGGTATTAACATGTCTTGGGTGATGGGCTCACATGTGGTCAGTCAAGACTGAATCATTTCTACCTGCTATCTTTCATGCGTCTCAAATGTGTCTTCAGAAAACACTTGAGCATTCTGCCAAATCTACAAAAAGTAACCCAATTTCACTAGACAATAATACTATCCAGAAATGCTAGCCAATATCAAAACTCAAACGAAGTTTAGTTTACATTTAGCCTACAATGGACATCTGCCCCTTCCAAAACCCATAGGTCTTTTGATGTTGTTGAGGACGCTAGAGGATACACTGCCGTTCACACTGTAAAAGTCCCAAGTTTGAGTGATCAGATCTATCCAAAGTTTAGATAAATGTGAAAATGCTTTCCTCCACCTGACGGAACAAGGACGTCGTCCAAAGTTTCAACTAGCCTATTTACTAACTTGATGTCTGTACTGTTTGGCATAATGCAACCCTGCATCAGCTGAAATCTAGTGAACATTTACAGTTGCAATCAAAATTATTCAACCCCCATTGCAAATCAGGTTTATTGTCAAAATTTACAGACTTTCAGCTGTTTGCAATGAACAAATCAAACAAAAGCAATTGAAATAGTTCAACACACCGAATGCTTCAAGTGGTTTCCCCAAATTCAACTGAAAATGCAACTTAATGACTTCAAGTATACAGGAGTTAAAGTGAAAAAAAAATCCTGAGCCTGAACTTTTTTTTCTTTGGGGTGGGGGACTTATCTTCAATGCAATGGCACCATTTATTTTCAAGTATTACAGCTGTATGTTAAAATTGTAACTGAAATATGTAAATAATGTAAAATAAATAAACAAATATTGACGATAATAACAAAAATACAGTAACAAGAGCTTAAAGTGCTTAAAAAACTGGTAAACTGAGACTGAGATGGACAGATTCACTTCTCTTCAATGATTATGCTTTGCACCATTTATTTTAAAGTACTATGTCAACTAAAGTGTTTTCTTCTGAACAATAACAAGTGCTTAAAGTGCTTAAATAGTTAAAGAACTAAACTGGTAAACTGAAGATTAGAAGTGAAATCAAGGCCATTATCACTTATTTTTATTCCGGGTTGTAAGCAAAGTCCTGCAAACTCTTCCTTTTTAAGACATTTGGACCAGAAGGGGGAAGATACGTCAAGGAGGTATGGGTTCGCCTTCCTTGCTTGGGTTTCAAGGCCAGTCTTTTTTCCTCTCATGACTGCACAGCTGTCAAGAAGGATGCTGGTCACTTGTCTCCACTCAAGACCATTAGTCTGCAGGACATCTTTAAGTTCCAACATAAGTGCTTGGGCATTGGCAATGTTGACTTTTCTGCTTGCCAGATGTTGTGTTATTACTCTGTTGCTTTCATTATCAAAAAAGCGAACAAGCACATTGAGTATTTTATCCATATTCAAGGTTGTTGCTTCATCACATGCAGTGAGAACATGCATTTTTTTAGCTTCTCAGACAAACATTTTTTGAACTGTAGTGCGATGCCATGAGTGTTCACGTAACTCGCATGTTGATTTGAAACAGACAGGCTAGTTAACGCTTTTTTGTCTTCTGCTAGTTTTCTACACAGGGTGACCGGTGGCTGCGAAATTGTGAATGACAAGTCATGTTCCGCGATAAATGTGCACAAACATTTTTTTAAGTCGCAGACACGGTCAGTCATAAGACAACGGTGTGTCAGCTGTAACAGTTGCTCCCGGCAAAGTCGTGGTAAGTTTGAGCGCACGGGCAGCGGCCTATGACCGGGGTATAATTCATGACGAGCAAGCACTTTCTTACCACTGCTGGCATATAGTAGCTTCCTCGAGCAAAACGTGCAGAAACAAACACCAGGCTCTCTCAGTTTCTGGCACCAACTGCCAAAAGGCTCGCCGTCTCTACCTTTTTCTATAATCCATGCCCAGCGCCATTTAGTTTTGAGTTCTTTATCTATGGGTAGGACATCATCCCCAGGCTTCATAAACTTGCGCTCCATGCTTTCACCGACAACGCTAATGTGACGTATGGATCTCAATCACACGGTATTGCCAGGACCCGCCCTGCTCTGCTTCTGATAGGCTTGTAACATTAGTTAGCGCTGCGTTCCTCTCATATGAATGGTAGGTGAAATCAATTGACTCGAAAATATTAAACTGCATGCAAGTTCCCAATTTATTTATTTTTTTCCCCTCACGGCCGCACGCCGGAGATCCGGCACAACGCCGGAATACTTTAAGCCCTGAGTATATATACACTTAATGACTTCTCCAGTCTCAAAATTATTCAACCCCTTCATAGCAAGCATCTTTAGTACTTAGTAGAGAGCACCCTTTTAGCCAGACTTATAAGCACACACATAGCAGATTAGAAGTTGCATTTTCAGTTGAATTTGGGGAAACCACTTGAAGAGAGGCAGGCTCAACATCAACACAGCACATGTGTCAGTCATGAATGATCTTAAAGTCTTTAAAAAATTATTATTAAGATATTAACCCTTATAGTGCTTTTATTATTACTAAAACCAGGGGATTTGGCCATTTCTGGTTGCACTGGATCCAGCACCTAGCCTGGGAAAGCAGGGACCCTGGGGCTGTGAAGCAGTAATGCCACCCACTGTGCCACCTCATTGAAATACACGCTAGTCACAAAGCATTCATGATTAAAGTCAGAAATTCTCAAACTAAAAGATATTACAGTTTAAAAACATTTTTGTTAACTGGAGTAAAAGTGCAACTTCTACGGTTTTCTCCGAGTAGTCCAGTTGTCTCCCACCTCTCAAAAGCGGGCGGATTGGTTACTCTAAATTACCGTCAAGTATAAATAAGTAATTTGTCAGGTTCCCATGAAAGCAAATTGTGTTTGGCAAAAAAAAAAAAAAAAAAAATTACATTAGCAATTTGAAGTGCTAGTCTATGTAGCCACTTGAAATTGTATTTTGCAGTAATATTTTCTTATATCAAAACATTTTTCCTGTTTAAATTTAGTAGAAAAATGTTTATCAATATGTGAAACTAGAGTAGAAACGTTTTCAACAGGAAAAAAAAAAAGTACCCTCTTAATATTAATCGTATATGGGTAGGAAAACTTCACAATATCGTATTATTCTTAACATGTATTATCCATACTCAACTGTACCAGTTTAAACCTTTACAGAGAGCAAGACAGGCAAAATACACACATTCCACAAGCCTCAAATAATAACATATAAGGTTATATAACAGCATGTCAATTTACATGGAATGGAATGGGGGGGGGAGACTAGAGGGGGGAAAAAAGATGGACACATCATCAGCAGAGCAACAATGCTGGATTAAGGAGAAGATGGGAATGTTTAATTATAGGAAATAACATATCTTTATTTGATGGTAAAAAAAAATGAACTCATTTGTACAAACAATGCAAGACTGTGCTGTAGAACATGATGTCGTTATGTAAAGCATTATTATCGCATACTGTGCATTTATTAGAAACAACCTATGTGCTGAAAATTTCATAAACATTTTAACACATTTTCACTTCATGACTTGTATTATGCATATAAAATTGATGGACAAACAGCTTGCGTGTGAGAGGTGTGTGATGCCCTACAATGGTCTGGCATCCAATCCAGGGTGAATTCCACCACAACTCTGATCAGGATAAAGCCATCACTGAAGATGAATGAATTAGTGAAATGTGGGGATTACTTTAAAAAAAAACAAAAAAACAAAAACAAATTACAACTCTACAAAAATCAGAGATATTTTAAAGAAATTTTTGGTAAAGAACTATTTATCATGATACTAAGGTGTGGAAAAACTATGAAACACTGATTTCAAAATAGTAGAGGTGGTAAGTATTAAAAGTACAGATGACACTCATTACACTGGGTGAGCAATGCTTCGACCGCATCACAGAAGAGAAGATAACCGGCACTATCATTAACCAAGCCACTAATCCTAAAAGATAAAACCCACAGAGAGTAAATCTCTAATCCTGAAAGGCCACAAGGTTGAAAATCTGTCTTTGACAAAGCAGCTGTTTCTTTTGCCTGGAATCTTTGAATGGTTTATAAAAATAAATAAATAAAAAAAATTTAAAAAAAAAAAAAAAAAAAAAAAAAAAAAAAAAACACCTTTGTCCCAGTTCACTCCATTCCACATATTATATATACACTCACCGTCCAGTTCATTATGTTTGCAGTTATTGAATCAGGCAATCATGTGGAGGCAGCACAATGCACAAAATCATGCACACATGTCAAAAGCTACAGTTAATGTTCACATCAAACATCAGGATGGGGGGAAAAAAGTGTGGTCTCTGTGACTTTAACTATGGCATGGTTGTTGGTGCCAGATGAGCTGGTTTGAGTATTTAAAAAATTAATTAATTAATTTAAAAAAAATAATAAAAATACAAAAATTGTCTCCTGGGATTTTCCACACACACACACACACACACACACACAAGTCTCTACAGTTACACAGAATGGTGCAAAAAACATCCTGTGAGCGGAGAGTCTGTAGGCTGAAACACCTTGCTGATTAGAGAGATCAGAGGAGAATGACAAGACTGGTTTGAGGAAGTCTATAGTAACTCATATAATCATGCTTTACAACCGTAGTGAGCAGAAATGCATCTCAGAACACACAACACATCAAACCTTGAGGTGGATGGGCTACAACAGCAGATGACCACATCAGGTTCCACTCCTGTCAGCCAAGAACAAGAATCTGAGGCCATCTTGGGCACAGACTCGCCCAAACTATACAGTTGAAGACTGGAACCTGATGTGGTCTCCTGCTGCTGTAGTCTATCCAACCTCAAGGTGTGAAGTTTTGTGTATGCAGAAATGCTATTAGCTAGTTAATATACTAAAGTAAGCTAATGTTACCATGCTGTCTCATAATTAGGCCTAAGTCAGCTATCACTGATAAACAGCTTTTCATCCAATAGAAAACATTATTGTACCTTAAGTAGCCTAAACTTTCATTCATCAATTTCAATTTAAATGTTTACATTTAAAAACAAGTTCAGAAAACGTTGCTATATGACTGTAGATTTCATATTTTACTATTTGTCCACTGAGGTTATGATGTACATATATACACACACAAACCCCATTTCCATAAAAGTTGGGATTTTTTTCTAAAATGCAATAAAAGCAAAAATATGTGATTTGTCAAGTCTCTTGAAACTTTAACTGACAAAAGTACAAAGAAAAGATATTCAATGTTTTCACTGAGCAACTTAATTGTATTTTGTAAATGTAAACAAATTTAGAATTTGATGCCTTCAACACACTCAAAAAAAAAAAAAAAAAAGTTGGGATATTTACCAGAGGCATGTTTACCACTGTGTTACATCACCCTTCCTTTTAATTACTCTTTTTAATCGTTTGGGAAAAGAGGATACTAATTGTTGCAGTTTTGCAAGTGGAAATTTTGCCCATTCTTGCTTGATACAAGACTTCAGCTGCTCAACAGTCCTTGGTCGCCATTGTCTGATTCTCCTCTTCATGATGCACCATAGGAGACAGATCTGGACTGCTGGCAGGCCAGTCAAGCACACGCACTCTGTCTATGAAGGCACACTGTTGTAGCACATGCAGAATGAGGCCTGGCATTGTGCTGCTGAAATAACCATGGACTTCCTTGATGGTAGCAAATGTCTCTCTAAAATCCCAATACACACCTGTGTCAATGGTACCTTCACACATATGCAAGTCACCCATGCCATGGGCACTCATGCACCCCCATACCATCACAGATGCTGGCTTTTGGACCTTTCTGGTTTCAACAGTCTGGTTGGTCTTTTTCATCTTTGGCACAGAGACCTCGACGTCCGTTTCTCCCGAAAACAAGCTGAAACGTGGACTCATCTGACCACAGCACACGTTTCACTGCCTTTCAGTCCATCTGAGATGAGCACAGGCCCAGAGAACTCTGCAGCGTTTCTGCATAAAGTTGATGTGTGGCTTCCTGCTTGCGTAATAGTGTTTCGGGTTGCATTTCTGGATGCAGAGGTGGACTGTGTTAAGTGACAACTGTTTTCTGAAGTACTCCCGAGCTCATGTGGTTATATTTATCACAGTAGCATGATTTCTCAGGCAATGCCACCTGAGGGCTCGAAGGTCACGCACATTCAACAGTGGTTTCCGGCCTTGCCTTTTTCGCAATGAGATTTCTCAGGATTCCCTGAATCTTTTCACAATATTATGCACTGTAGATGGTGAAAGACCTAATTTCTTTGCAATCTTCTTTTTGAACTAATTGACAATTCTCATGAAGTTTGGCACAAAGTGGTGACCCACGACCCATCCTTGCTTGCAAAGACTGAGCTTTTGGTAGATTTGGTTTTATGCCCAATCCTGTTACCAATTAACCTGATCCTCCAAAATGGTGTTACTTGAATATTCTATAAACTTTTCAGTCTTATTTTGTTCCAACTTTTTTTTAGTGTTCTGAAGGCATCAAATTCTTAATTTGTTTATATTTACAAAACACAATTAAGTTGGTCAGTGAAAACATTGAATATCTTTTCTTTGTACTTTTATCAGTTAATTAAAGTGTCAAGAGACTTGACAAATCACAGATTTTTCTTTATATTGAATCTTAGAAAAAAATCCCAACTTTTATGGAAATGGGGTTAGTGTGTGCAAAAGTTTTAGGCACCTTTTTTTTAGTACAAACTTTGTTATAGATTTTTTATTTTATGACTTCTACATTATCAAGTCAGTACAAAAAACATTTTATATTCCCAAACATTAGTTTTCTTAGTTTACAAAATTAAATGTCACAGAAAAATATTCGTAGGTCATTAAAGAAAGCAGCATATTACGTAAGAGACACATTTCAGGCAAAAAACACAATGAAGGCTGCTGGGTTTTGCTGCAAAAATAAGAAGCAAGTGCGAAAGTCAAAATCTCCAGAAGAACTGTGGCTGGTTCTCCAAGATGCTCAATAAAACTTACCAGCTCATTTCCTTATAAAACTGCACAAATTGTACCAGAGACTATTTTTATTTTTTTGTCACACCAAATATTGACTTTGTTTCTTTTACTAATGTTTACTGCTCTTTGCCGTATTTTCTTTTGTAGAAACATTTAATTTCATTATTTTGAAGGTATCTTTGCTCTACAGCATTTCTTTGCATGCACCTAAAACTTTTGCACAGTACTGTATGTAATTAATATATATATATATATATATATATATATATATATATATATATACACACACACACACACACACACACACACACACACACACACACATATATGCATATACACACACACACGCACATACAGGTGCATCTCAATAAATTAGAATGTCGTGGAAAGTTCATTTATTTCAGTAATTCAACTCAAATTGTGAAACTCGTGTATTAAATAAATTCAATGCACACAGACTGAAGTAGTTTAAGTCTTTTGTTCTTTTAATTGTGATGATTTTGGCTCACATTTAACAAAAACCCACCAATTCACTATCTCAACAAATTAGAATACTTCATAAGACCAATAAAAAAAACATTTTTTGTGAATTGTTGGCCTTCTGGAAAGTATGTTCATTTACTGTACATGTACTCAATACTTGGTAGGGGCTCCTTTTGCTTTAATTACTGCCTCAATTCAGCGTGGCATGGAGGTGATCAGTTTGTGGCACTGCTGAGGTGGTATGGAAGCCCAGGTTTCTTTGACAGTGGCCTTCAGCTCATCTGCATTTTTTGGTCTCTTGTTTCTCATTTTCCTCTTGACAATACCCCATAGATTTTCCACGGGGTTCAGGTCTGGTGAGTTTGCTGGCCAGTCAAGCACACCAACACCATGGTCATTTAACCAACTTTTGGTGCTTTTGGAAGTGTGGGCAGGTGCCAAATCCTGCTGGAAAATGAAATCAGCATCTTCAAAAAGCTGGTCAGCAGAAGGAAGCATGAAGTGCACCAAAATTTCTTGGTAAACAGGTGCAGTGACTTTGGTTTTCAAAAAACACAATGGACCAACACCAGCAGATGACATTGCACCCCAAATCATCACAGACTATAGAAACTTAACACTGGACTTTAAGCAACTTGGGCTATGAGCTTCTCCACCCTTCCTCCAGACTCTAGGACCTTGGTTTCCAAATGAAATACAAAACTTGCTCTCATCTGAAAAGAGGACTTTGGACCACTGGGCAACAGTCCAGTTCTTCTTCTCCTTAGCCCAGGTAAGACGCCTCTGACGTTGTCTGTGGTTCAGGAGTGGCTTAACAAGAGGAATACGACAACTGTAGCCAAATTCCTTGACACGTCTGTGTGTGGTGGCTCTTGATGCCTTGACCCAAGCCTCAGTCCATTCCTTGTGAAGTTCACTCAAATTCTTGAATCGATTTTGCTTGACAATCCTCATAAGGCTGCGGTTCTCTCGGTTGGTTGTGCATCTTTTTCTTCCACACTTTTTCCTTACACTCAACTTTCTGTTAACATGCTTGGATACAGCACTCTGTGAACAGCCAGCTTCTTTGGCAATGAATGTTTGTGGCTTACCTAGTGAACCAAACTGAGAGACCATTTTGAAGGCTCAGGAAACCTTTGCAAGTGTTTTGAGTTGATTAGCTGATTGGCATGTCACCATATTCTAATTTGTTGAGATAGTGAATTGGTGGGTTTTTGTTAAATGTGAGCCAAAATCATCACAATTAAAAGAACCAAAGACTTAAACTACTTCAATCTGTGTGCATTGAATTTATTTAATACACGAGTTTCACAATTTGAGGTGAATTACTGAAATAAATGAACTTTCCCCCGACATTCTAATTTATTGAGATGCACCTGTATATACACACAGTATCTCACAAAAGTGAGTACAACCTGCACATTTTTGTAAATATTTTATTATATCTTTTCATGGGACAACACTGAAGAAATGACACTTTGCTACAATGTAAAGTAGTGAGTGTACAGCTTGTATAACAGTGTAAATTTTCTGTCCGCTCAAAATAACTCAACACACAGCCATTAATGTCTAAACCGCTGGCAACAAAAGTGAGTACACCCCTAAGTGAAAATGTCCAAATTGGGCCCAATTAGCCATTTTCCCCTCGTTAGTGTTACAAGGTCTCAGGTATGAATGGGGAGCAGGTGTGTTAAGTTTGGTGTTATCGCTCTCACACACTCTCATACTGGTCACTGGAAGTTCAACATGGCACCTCATGGCACCTCATGGCAAAGAACTCTCTGAGGATCTGAAAAAAAGAATTGTTGCTCTACATAAAGATGGCCTAGGCTATAAGAAGATTGCCAACACCCTGAAACTGAGCTGCAGGACGGTGGCCAAGACCATACAGCAGTTTAACAGGACAGGTTCCACTCAGAACAGGCCTCGCCATGGTCGACCAAAGAAGTTGAGTGCACATGCTCAGCATCATATCCAGAGGTTGGCTTTGCAGAATAGACGTATGAGTGCTGCCAGCATTGCTGCAGAGGTTGAAGGGGTGGGGGTCAGCCTGTCAGTGCTCAGACCATACGCCGCACACTGCATCAAATTGGTCTGCATGGCTGTCATCCCAGAAGGAAGCCTCTTCTAAAGATGATGCACAAGAAAGCCCGCAAACAGTTTGCTGAAGACAAGCAGACTAAGGACATGGATTACTGGAACCATGTCCTGTGGTCTGATGAGACCAAGATAAACTTATTTGGTTCAGATGGTGTCAAGCGTGTGTGGCGGCAACCAGGTGAGGAGTACAAAGACAAGTGTGTCTTGCCTACAGTCAAGCATGGTGTTGGGAATGTCATGGTCTGGGACTGCATGAGTGCTGCCGGCACTGGGGAGTGTACTGTGACATGTACTGTGACACACTGAAGCGGAGCATGATCCCCTCCCTTCGGAAACTGGGCCGCAGGGTAGTACTCCAACATGATAACGACCCCAAACACACCTCCAAGATGACCACTGCCTTGCTAAAGAAGCTGAGGGTAAAGGTGATGGACTGGCCAAGCATGTCTCCAGACCTAAACCCTATTGAGCATCTGTGGGGCATCCTCAAATGGAAGGTGGAGGAGCACAAGGTCTCTAACATCCACCAGCTCTGTGATGTCGTCACGGAGGAATGGAAGAGGACTCCAGTGGCAACCTGTGAAGCTCTGGTGAACTCCATGCCCAACAGGGTCAAGGCAGTGCTGGAAAATAATGGTGGCCACACAAGATATGGACACTTTGGGCCCAATTTGGACATTTACACTTAGGGGTGTACTCACTTTTGTTGCCAGCGGTTTAGACATTAATGGCTGTGTGTTGAGTTATTTTGAGGGGACAGCAAATTTACACTGTTATACAAGCTGTACACTCACTACTTTACATTGTAGCAAAGTGTCATTTCTTCAGTGTTGTCCCATGAAAAGATATAATAAAATATTTACAAAAATGTGAGGGGTGTACTCACTTTTGTGAGATACTATATATTTTATATATATATATATATATATAATTTAAACACAATGCAGTAGACAAGCATTGTTCAAAAATAGTTCAACTCCGATGAGTGAAAGTAGTGACTCTCAAAACAACACATTTTTTAAAATCATATTAGGAATTCACTTTCCCTCCCCTCAGGATACATTTCCAATATGTAGGCCACGAGTGAGAGCAGCATGTTCTGTGGTAATCGGAATGCATTTACACATATAAAGTATGGGAGTAATGCGGTCTATGAAACATGACAATATGAAGAGCCAGTCAGACTGCACTTAGAAACTAGTCAGGATTTCTACCACCATTTAAATGAAATCCAAGAATATTTAAAGGCACAGGATTGACCAAATTTAGTATTTAAATTTAATTTCAAATTTAGTAGACCTATCTAACCCAAGTGGCATTGCCTTCTTGCCCAATTCAAGATCGAGATTATGTTATAGCCACGGTGTCAGTATTTGCGGTAATGGGGTTCAGTTTCAGTACAGCTCAACAAATCAGTAATAAACAAAACAAGTGTAAAGTGCAGGACGAGAAAACAAGCGCAAGACACTAGAGCCAATACCGGTGTTCTTAATGAACAGCACGAGTGATACAGCAGGATTTTAGTGGAGCATACAAAATATGAGCTGGAGAGGGCAAATTTAGCAGAAGAGTGTGTGTAGATGTAGAAATGGTGCAGACAGATGGAGAGTGACTTAAGTACTCATGTGTAACAATGTGTAATGACTACATTAGAAAGATTTATGATCGAGTAGATGGATTTGCAGCTTTACTGGGGGGGGGGGGGGGGATTTTGTACAAGTCTGTCTACATATCCAAGCATACACCTATTTAAACTTTAGATGTACAAATGAATGGGACATACATGCCAGTTCCGCCATAGTAACCGTTAACATTAAGGAGGTGAATACTCCTTTACAAAAAAAAAAAAAAAAAAGAAGAAGAAAGAAAGAAAAAAGCACCGTGTTCAATGGTTACATGAACAATTAGGGGTTATACTGCAAACAACTTCCCACTGAAGCAAATATTCAACAATAAATAAGCAGTGTCAGGGTGGGTACAGACCCCTCCTGTGGGCTAAATCAATGGCATGCTAATGTCTCGGAGAAGGGAAGCTGAGGAGAAAAAGCTCCAAACGCCATCTTGTTCGCAGCCGCTTCTTGGTCTCTAGACCTGCCAAGCCATTGATTCCTCTCATTTATTCACCACTGGGGGTTTACTAGCTCTAAAATGCGGTGGAAATAAATTTTCGTTTAAAAAAAACGACCATTTTTATTCAATTTATTTTACTCCGTGACTCGACAGAGACCTGAGCTGCTCCTGTTTTAATGTACAGACCATCACAGTCAGTCCGACTTAACGGCTATTTTCCACCGAATACAATTAATGTCGGCATGAAAAGGCTATGTCTATTCCAACATGGTGGTCATGAGAAGTGATCGCTTAGGGTGGATCAGTGAAAGCAATCACGGAGGTATCAGACATTACACCGGTGGTTTGTATCTATGTTCAGGGAAGGCCTTTGCCTCAAAGAACCACCCGATCCGATTTACTCGTTACAAGCAGAGGGACTCATTTAACACTCGTAAGGTTTACACGGCTTCAGCTAAATTGCCTCGAACGCCAGTACAACGTTGTGGAGTCTGGCGACCGTCAAATTCAACGAGGTGGTACAGTTTCGTGCACTGATCCATTTATTTTCAGGGAAATCGGTCAAAGAGAACTGCACAACTGTCAGCCACAGTGAACAGGCGACCCCGATGGATTTTGACCGCTAACCAGCTAACTTCAGGTGAAACACACGAACTGAACAAGCCAGGCGTCTACAAAATACCACATGCAACCAGTTAATATTTATATCGCTTAGTTATCGACTTACATATGTAATCTAAGCCCCAAATAAGCAATGAGGTGAAACAACATGAGGTGAAAATGCCAGCTGAGTTAGCTTTCTTAGCCAGTTACAATGGCTAATTAGCTAGCTGTCTTCCAGCCTACGACAGTATCAAGGCTAGGGAGCTAACTTACTTCAAAATATTGTAAGCGATGCAATGTAACAGGTTAGACAGTATTTATATTTATAACACAACCCCGCAACGCGGTGCATAAGTTATGCATATTTATTTGTACGCAATCTTGTTCATAAGTTTAGCGTAAAAAAAAAAAAAAAAAAAAAAAACAAGCTGAGAGCGGTCCGGTTGGCCGCAGGTAAAAGTCAAAGGCCTGAAAATCTTCATTTTTTGAAAAGCTGCTGCTTTATTGCTTCCTGCCACTAGAGATGAACTTTGAGGGCGTCTGTCTGCACAAAACCATAAAATGTACTGTTTGGAGAAAACAACTGTTAATGAGACTTGTATTCGGTTTGCGGTTAGGCAAACTACATTCGCTCATTTGCCTGTATGTAAACTGGTCGGCTAGCTAACCGTTAACATTACCCCACCCCCGTTCACTACAACCCAGTCATTAGTACTGCTAAAATACACCTCGCTCAATGACATTTCAGTTCCTTAGTCAACATCAAACCCACGTCAAATGACATACCTGTATTCAGTCGTAGTTGGCCTTGCTTTATATGGCATTGACCGAAAGAAAACACCGTGTTTCTGTCAAATCCACGCATCAACGAACAAGAACGAGCTAGCTCGCTAAGCTAACTAGCCTCAATCGGAGGAGCGGCGCTTCACTAATGAGTTCAGCTTTCAAATAATTCGATGCAGAAGGCGAGGATTAAACGCCGCGTTGGAAAGGTGTCAAACAGATATCTCAGCTGCGGCGTCGATTATTTGTCATTTAAGTCCGTAGGACGAATTTGGTCAGAGTGCTAGTCCGACGGCCGCCACTTCCCGTTGCTTTTCCTTCAAGGAACACTTTTCTCCAGTTGTACTTCTCATCCGGCCATCAGAGAACAGAGATGGGCGCGGTGACCCTGCAGTCCGACTCGGGAAACCCCGCACATTCACACACACACACACACACACACACACACACACTCTCTCTCTCTCTCTCTCTCTCTCGTATACACGCATATACACATACACGCACACACAAATGCTACTGCACTCTGCGCGCTGAAACTGAAATAGTATTTTTGTACTGACAGAAATACTGAAACAACACTGCCAGGTCTGATACACATACTGAAATACCACAACCAGTACTGACAGAAATACTGAAATACCACCACCAGTACTGACAGAAATAATGAAACACCACCATTAGTATTGATAGAAATACTGAAATAGTACCACCAGTACTGACAGAAATAATGAAACACCACCATTAGTACTGATAGAAATACTGAAATACCACCACCAGTACTGATAGAAATACTGAAATACTACCATCAGTACTGACAGAAATAATGAAATACCACCATTAGTATTGATAGAAATACTGAAATACTACCACCAGTGCTGACAGAAATAATGAAACACCACCATTAGTACTGATAGAAATACTGAAATACCACCACCAGTACTGATAGAAATACTGAAATACTACCATCAGTACTGACAGAAATAATGAAATACCACCATTAGTATTGATAGAAATACTGAAATACTACCACCAGTGCTGACAGAAATAATGAAACACCACCATTAGTACTGATAGAAATACTGAAATACCACCACCAGTACTGATAGAAATACTGAAATACTACCATCAGTACTGACAGAAATAATGAAATACCACCACCAGTACTGATAGAAATACTGAAATACTACCATCAGTACTGACAGAAATAATGAAATACCACCACCAGTACTGACAGAAATAATGAAACACCACCATTAGTATTGATAGAAATACTGAAACACTACCACCAGTGCTGATAGAAATACTGAAATACCCCTGTCAATACTGATAGAAATACTGAAACAACAACAACGAAAGAACAGCAAAACAAAGCCTGCCATAATCATTCAGTTTGTGAATCAGAAGCACAAGACCGAGCTACTGAGGCAGGCAAAGAAGCTGAAGGGGACAGGGGTGTATCTGAATTTACACCTTACAAAAAAGAATGCCGACATTGACAGACACGCACGCATTCTGAGGAAGCAAAATAATAAGCAATGTGGATTAGAAATAGCAAAGTAATGATACTGCTAAATGGAACACCTGAAGAAGCCAACATAGTCACGACAAGAGAACTCAAAGACTTGGATCAATAAGGTACTATAACTTCTTGTCTATTTGTACTGAAAACATAGAAATTTTTAGTTTGGGAAAAATCGAGGACTGTGGATTGTGGTCACTAGTTGGACTGTGTGGAGGAATACTTATATGGTCTTATATGGACTATTATAAAAACAAATGACAGACTTTGACAAGGATTTTCTGTTTTCGTTCAGAGATATTGATGATGACTGTGTGTGTGTGACTATTTACAAAGACAACATTGCAAGTATGAAAACTTGAATTTGAAAACTTGCAACCACACAGACCATGAAATGTATGAGATTGAAAACGATATTGACACGGGAAAAACCCTTTTACAATAATATTAATAACAATTGTGAGTATTATACAGATGAACAATTCAACAGGAATGTGAAAATGGAAGGTACTTTATCAATAATATATCTTAACAGTAGATATCTCTATAGAAATTTCGTTCAAATCAAGGATTACTTGTGTTAGTTTAACAAGTTTGATGTGATTGCTGTGTCTGTGACTTGGCTTGATAATGAGAAAGTTCAGGATGTGGAATTGAATGGATATGAGTTGTTTATGATCAATAGAATTAATTTGATACAGCTATAAGGTTAATTACCATAGAAAATATCTTGGAATGCTTAACCATAGAAATTGATGTTGAAAGATCTAAAAAAAATATAATCATTAGCTGTGTATATAGGACACCAAGAACTTGCTGGTATGTTTGATAAATGGAATTATAACAAAGTGCAAATTATATGAGGAGATTTTAATATTGACTTGTTAAATCCAAATGGACACAAGAGGACAATAGACTTTATTAATACAATGCACAGTAAAAGTCTATTTCCTGTAATTATAAAAACCAAGTAGAATAACAACAGACACTGCTACATTGGCAATATATTTACAAATGAAATTGAAGGAAAATAGTTGCTTATAGTTACTTATAAATGATATAAGTGACCACCTTCCGATTTTTGAAATTTTTCAAAGATTCTTTAAGAAAACAAATGAAAATAAGATAAATATTGGTAAAATGATTCGACATAAAACACCAGAAGCCATTGCTGCCCTTAAGGAGGACTTCAGTAAACAAGCCATGGATTACTAAAGGAATAGAGAAGGCATGTAAAAAGAAAAATGAATTATATAGGAAATAAAAAATAGAATAAAACAAGCTGAAAATAAATATAAGATATGTAAAAAAAAATTTTTTAAATTAGTAACCATTATGAGATATTTATATTTATTTATTTATTTATTTATTTATTTATTTATTTATTTATTTATTTATTTATTTCAAACATGGAGATGGGAACATTATGCTTTGGGGGTGTTTTTCTGCTAAGGGGACAGGACAACTGCACCGCATCAAAGGGACGATGGACAGGGCCATGTACCGTCAAATCTTGGGTGAGAACCTCCTTCCCTCATCCAGGGCATTGAAAATGACCTTAATGACTTGGAGAGGATCTGCAAAGAGGAGTGGGACAGAATCCCTCCTGAGATGTGTGCAAACCTGGTGGCCAACTACAAGAAACGTCTGACCTCTATGATTGCCAACAAGGGTTTTGCCACCAAGTACTAAGTCGAAGGGGTCAAATACTTATTTCACTCATTAAAATGCAAATCAATTTATAACTTTTTTGAAATGCGTTTTTCTGGATTTTTTTGTTGTTATTCTGTCTCTCACTGTTAAAATACACCTACCATTAAAATTATAGACTGATCATTTCTTTGTCAGTGGGCAAACATACAAAATCAACAGGGGATCAAATACTTTTTTTTCCCCACTGTATGTCATTAAAGAAAGCAGCATATTACGTAAGAGACTACTTTTCAGACAAAAAACACAATGAAGGCTGCTGGGTTTTGCTGCAAAAATAAGAAGCAAGTGCAAAAGTTAAAGTCTCCAGAAGAACTGTGTCTGGTTCTGCAAGATGCTCAATAAAACTTACCAACTCATTTCCTTATAAAACTGCACAAATTGTACCGGAGACTACTATTTTTATTATTATTTTTTTGTCACACCAAATATTGACTTTGTTTCATTTACTACTGTTTACTGCTCTTTACGGTATTTTCTTATTTTTTATTTTTTAAATGTAGAAACATTTAGTTTCATTATTTGCATCTTTGCTCTACAGCATTTCTTTGCATGTGCCTAAAACTTTTGCACAGTACTGTATCTGCAATCAGTCCTTTCAAACAGGTATGTTTCCAAGCAGTATGAAAACAGCAAAAGTCATTCCTATTTATAAAAGAGATAGACACCTTTCCTCCAATTATAGACCAATTTTTCTGCTTTCCCAGTTCACAAAAATGTTAGAGAAACAATTTGCACACAGGCTTGATAATTTCATAGAAAAACACAATTTATTGTGTGAATATCAGTATGGCTTTACAGCAAATAGGTCCACCTCAATGGCAGTGATGGAACTGGTAGAAGAGATTTCTACTGCAATCAATAGTAATGAATACACTGTGTGGGTGTTCATAGATTTAAAAAATAAATAAATAAATTTTTACTTTTGATATTATTGATCTTATTAATGATGAAACTGCAGATATATGGTATAAGAGGGATAGCTTACTCATGGTTAAGAAGTTATCTTGATGACAGATATCAATATGTACAAATAAATAATGTTAAATCTGATCTATTGAAAGTTACTTGTGGTGTTCCACAAGGTTCAATGTTAGGCCCTACATTGTTTGTACTGTATATATATGATATTTGTAAAATGTCTAAGGTACTAAAAAAAAATTTTATTTGCCGATAACACAAATTTATATTGTTCGGGGAAAAACAGCTTCTGAACGCAGTGGAAAATGAATTGAAAGTCTTAGAGAAATGGTTTGATGTTACAAGGCTATCATTGAATTTAAGTAAAACAAAGTTTATAATATTTAGTAATTGGCAAATCAGTAACAAAGCTAAAATTAGGATCAACAACGTCGAAATAGAAAGAACGTATGAAAATAAATTTCTGGGCGTAATAATTGATCATAAATTATGTTGGAAACCACATATAAATAATGTAAAAACAAAGATGTCTGTATTATACAAAACTAAAAATATTTTGAATCAGAACTCATTATATATACTGTATTGTTCTCCCATAGTTCCATACATTACTTACTGTGTGGAGGTATGGGGACACACATACAAAACTGACATAAATCCAATATATATGTTACAGAAGATAGCTATAAGGATTGTAAATCGAGCTGACTATTATGAACCAACCAACACTTTATTTATTAAATTACATGCTTTAAAATTTGGTGATCTAGTCGATCACAACACTGCACAGATAATGTATAAAGCATAAAATAATTTACTTCCTAAATTTATGCAGAGGCTGTTTGAATTTAGAGAGAGTCAGTATAAACTTAGGGGAACGCACATGTTTAAAAGAATAAGGGCAAGGGAAAATATAAAAAAAATAGATGTATATCTGCCAAAGGCGTTAACTTATG
This sequence comes from Cranoglanis bouderius, assembly GCA_023630585.1. Taxonomy (NCBI): domain Eukaryota; kingdom Metazoa; phylum Chordata; class Actinopteri; order Siluriformes; family Cranoglanididae; genus Cranoglanis; species Cranoglanis bouderius. The sequence continues at coordinate 13,876,274 of CM042537.1, forward strand.
GAATAATTTTGACAAGGAATTAAGAATGTGTAGTTCAGTTTGCAAATGAAAAAAAAATGTTTAAAAGGTGGCAAATAAATGTTTATAATGTGGTAAATAAATATAAAACTCAAAAATGAATCATTTGTGTATGTGATACTGAAATTATTGTATTAATGTATGAAACGTCTACCTTTGTAGTTATGTGTGAAAGTTTTGGGAAATGTCTTAAATAACTGTTTTTGTTTTATTTTGTAGAGATCATATCTGGTAATGAAAATGACGCTACTAGATTTAAAATGACAAAAGGGTAGACGTAATAATCGAAGGCTTCAGCCTACACCTTTTTCAGTTAATATGTATAAATTATGTAATTTATCATGGAAAATTGTTTATGAGGGCTGAAAATAAATAAATAGTGTTGTTGTTGATTTTCTAGTGTGCTTAGGATCATTAGCCTGTTGAAAGATCCACATTCGATTGAACTTCAACTTTCAGATAGATGGCCTCACAATTATCTTCAATTGTGATTTCCACCACTGTGCTTCACAGTTGGTATGAGGTGATTCTCCTGAAAAGCTGTCTTTGGTCAGCGCCAAACATGTCTGCTGTTACTGTGGCCAAACAATTCTATCTTTGATTCAAATTTGTGCAATCTCTTTCTAATTGTAGAAGCATGCACTTTGACAGCAACAGTTGTAAGACTTACTAGCAGATCCTGTGATGAAATGTTGGGGTTCTTGGAGACTTGTTTTTGCATCAGACGGTCTGCTCCTGGGCTGAATTTGTCCTGCCAATTTGTCCTGGACAAATTGGCAGTCCTTTGAAATCTATGCTATTTGTAGATTATTTTCCTTACAGTGGAATGATGTATTTCAAATCATTTGGAGATCTTTTTAAATCCCTTGCCAGACTAATAGCCATGAACAACCTTACAGAACTCTTTAGATCTTGGCATGATGACACCACACACCTCAAAAGCAAAGGGAACACCAGACACTAGATATGAGAGGGGTATAAATAAGACAGGTTCCACCTGCACTCCCTAAGCAGGTTCTGATCACTGGCACCCAATCTTGAACACCTGATTCTAATTTTATGGATTTGTAGGTGTGATAAATGTAGGGGTATACTTACTTTTTCCATGTGACTGATCTGTATTTGTTAATTTATATTGTGAAAATTGTCACTACAAAATGTCAATTTTATGTGTCATTTGATAGAGTGTATCACCTTTATTAATAGGCACTGTTTCAAAGAGGATCAAATGTTTGCATGTCCAATTATGTCAACATAGCCAACAATTTCCATGGGGTGTATTTACTTTTTCACACGACTATACTTCACTGTAGTTTATAAATCTACTTTAAAATTAAGCTAGGGAACTGACATTCAATACAATTGTGTTTTTCCCAAATCAGGGAGCTGTTGCTTACAGTTGACAACAATAGCCACCTAATAATATTTTATCAGCTTTACGTTAGTTTTGGAATTGTTACAGTAGAGGCCAAAAGTTTAGGCTAAAGACATATAAACCAAATTTTTCACAGCTCCATACCATACCATACCATACTGTTACCACACTGCAAAAAATAGCAGCTTAGCCAGACAATACAGTGAGGGAAAAAAGTATTTGATCCCCTGCTGATTTTGTACGTTTGCCCACTGACAAAGAAATGATCAGTCTATAATTTTAATGCTAGGTGTATTTTAACAGTGAGAGACAGAATAACAACAAAAAAATCCAGAAAAACGCATTTCAAAAAAGTTATACATTGATTTGCATAATGAGTGAAATAAGTATTTGATCCCCTATCAATCAGCAAGATTTCTGGCTACCAGGTGTCTTTTACACAGGTAACGAGCTGAGATTAGGAGCACTCTCTTAAAGGGAGTGCTCCTAATCTCAGCTCGTTACCTGTATAAAGACACCTGCCCACAGAAGCAATCAGTCAATCAGATTCCAAACTCTCCACCATGGCCAAGATCAAAGAGCTGCCCAAGGATGTCAGGGACAAGATTGTAGACCTACACAAGGCTGGAATGGGCTACAAGACCATCGCCAAGCAGCTTGGTGAGAAGGTGACAACAGTTGGTGCGATTATTCGCAAATGGAAAAAACACAAAATAACTGTCTCCCTCGGTCTGGGGCTCCATGCAAGATCTCACCTCGTGGAGTTTCAATGATCATGAGAACGGTGAGGAATCAGCCCAGAACTACACGGGAGGATCTTGTTAATGATCTCAAGGCAGCTGGGCCCATAGTCACCAAGAAAACAACTGGTAACACACTACGCAGTGAAGGACTGAAATCCTGCAGCGCCCGCAAGGTCCCCCTGCTCAAGAAAGCACATGTACAGGCCCGGCTAAAGTTTTCCTGAATGATTCAGAGGAGAACTGGGTGAAAGTGTTATGGTCAGATGAGAAAAAATCGAGCTTTTTGGAATCCACTCAACTCACCATGTTTGGAGGAGGAGGAATGCTGCCTATGACCCCAAGAACACCATCCCCACCGTCAAACATGGAGGTGGGAACATTATGCTTTGGGGGTGTTTTTCTGCTAAGGGGACAGGACAACTGTACCGCATCAAAGGGATGATGGACGGGGCCATGTACCGTCAAATCTTGGGTGAGAACCTCCTTCCCTCAGCCAGGGCATTGAAAATGGGTCGTGGAAGGGTATTCCAGCATGACAATGACCCAAAACACACAGCCAAGGCAACAAAGGAGTGGCTCAAGAAGAAGCACATTAAGGTCCTAGAGTGGCCTAGCCAGTCTCCAGACCTTAATTCCATATAAAATCTGTGGAGGGAGCTGAAGGTTCGAGTTGCCAAACATCACCCTCGAGACCTTAATGACCTGGAGAGGATCTGCAAAGAGGAGTGGGACAAAATCCCTCCTGAGATGTGTGCAAACCTGGTGACCAACTACAAGAAACGTCTGACCTCTGTGATTGCCAACAAGGGTTTTGCCACCAAGTACTAAGTCAAAGGGATCAAATACTTTTTTCCCTCACTGTATCTTAAATGTAGTCAAATGTAGCTAGTATTTCCTATTATAAAATTATAATAATCCGAATGTAAGATTATTAGACCTATTTCTAGACATATAATTTCATGCTTGAAATAATCATGCTTTTTGCCAGATAATTTTTCCAAATGTAAGGATTTATTTCTAGACAGAAGCAAAGTTATCTTCCAATCAAATAAGAAAATGTAAAGCTTGAAATAAGTAAAAGCATTCAATAAGAGTACAAAGAATAATCTTAGATATGATTTATAATAATCTCATAATAAAAACTAATAGATAAATTTGCCCATATTCAAGATATAATTTTTTTGCAGTGCATACATTTCTTACAGCAAGTCAATTTCTTTTGGCAAGTCTGCTTTGTCCACATCAGAGGCAATTAAAAAAAATTTTTTTCAGCTTTAATTAACTATATGAGAATCCCAATGGGTCAAAAGTTTACATACACAAATTTGACTGTCTCTTAACAGTCTGCAAATATAAAAATCTTGGGACCACATAGACACTGCATTGTTCAGGTAAGAGATACAAATTAATTCCCATGTATGAATGAACTTTGGTTTAATAGGTTCAATTCCAAGACAACAACAAAGGAACTAGTCAAGCAGTTGGAGGCATCAGGTATCAAAATATGTACATGCACCATTAAAAGAGTCCTACATAGTCATGACCTGAAAGGCTGTTGTGCAAGGACAAAGCCTCGCATGGACAAAGACCTAGTCTCTTGGAGGAGTGTTCTCTGGTCAGATGAAACAAAAGCTGAACAGTTTGGGCATAGTGATCAGCGCTAAGTATGGAGGTAAAAGGGTAAGGTTTTCAATTTCAAACTGTGAAGCATGGGAGTGTAAGCATCATGTTGTGGAGGTGTTTTGTGGGAAAAGGGACTGGTGCACTTCAGAAAATTCATGACTTCATGATGATGGAGGATTATTTATAAATACTGAAGCAAATCTTCAAGACATCAGCAAGAAAGTTAAAACTTGGTCACAATTGGGTCTTCCAGCAGGACAATGATCCTGAGCACACCTCTAAATTATGACAAAATGGTTTAAGACAACAAAGTGAAATTATTGGAGTGGCCTGCCCAATCCCTGACCTAAATTCCAAAGAAAATTTGTTTGGACTGAATTTAAAAAAAGCAGGAGGCCCACAAACCTGATTGAGTTACCTCCATTTCTCTCAGGAGGAACAGGAAAAAGTCTGACAGAGTATTGTGAGAAACTTGTGGAAGGCTACCCCAAGGGTTTAACTGAAGTTAAGCAATTAAAAGTCAATGCAACCAAATACTACAAACAAAGTCTGTGCAAACTTTTGATATAGTAAATAAAAGCAGAAATAGAAATCTTAAATAGTAAATAAAAGCATAAATAAATCTGTCTCTTTTCTACATAATTAATTAATGAATGTAATTAATTTCAATTTCATAATCTCAGTTAGAGAGTGTTTGTTGTTGTTGTTGTTGTTGTTTTTATCTGCCAGCAATATTTTCTAAGGATTTTCGTTGATTCTATTCCCCAATATATAAGCATCATGTAAACATAAATTTATAAATTAATCTAGTGGCCTAATTTAACCTACTGTGACCCTGTCCATTCACATTAATGAACATGATATTTGCTCCCTGGGAATTTAGTTTGAAATAAACACCCCTATCGGAAGCGTTCTAAAAAAAAAAAAAAAAAAGAATAGTTTGCCTAATATTCGTATTTGTGTTTTTATTCATTTAGTATGCATTATCTGTTCAACCTTAATAATGGGCCTCATTTACCAAGCTGGATATTAATTTTCATAAAGCATTCACACAAGAAGCTTGAAATGTATTATTCCTTTTATATACAAGCCATATGCGTCATTACAAAATGAGAGTGACAGAGCCCAAGCCCAAACATTATTATGGCTAGCATGTTCACACTAGCTGGCTAGTTCCCTACAGTCCACTCTGTTTCAGACAGTTACTTCTGTGTGTTCCACTGGTCTTGATGAGGGCAAGGGGGTTCCTTCTGTTTGTTTAAATAAAATGGTCGTGCACTTAAACTGAGATGAGAATCTGCCTGTTTTGCACTGGCTTTAACCAAGGATGACAATCTGGAATCAGATTGTCTAAACAGCTTACACCAGCATTGCCGTCTCATGGCTCCAGGGTCCCCGGTTCAAATCTGAGCTTGGGTTACTGTCTGTGTGGAGTTCCGCATGTTCCTCCTGTGTCGCCTGTGAGGTGAATTGGCTACACTAAATTAACCTAGGTATGTGTGCATGGTGCCCTGAGGTGGACTGACATCCCATCCAGCGTATACTCCCACCTCACACTCTAGGCTCTGGATCCCAGGTATAGGGAGAAAGTGATTTTTAAAAATAAATAAAAAATAATATTTTTTAAACTATAAATTGAAAGATCCAAATCTGCGCTCTGATATTTGTTTGAAGAGAACATGTCAGACAGTTGGATCCCCCACTGGGTTCCACTCTCTTCCTCCATTCATTTAATTTTTACTGGCTAATCAAGGAGGAGGTGGGCAGGCAGTTTGAATGCAATGGTTCTGAAGTGCCTTTCCGATGCTCCAAAGGCATTGGAAGCTTGCTTGTTTTTTTATTTATTTATTTTTTATTTAAGTTGCATGCCTAAGTGATGTCGAAAATCTATGGGAATCACACTGTGTACGTTGTGAACATTATCTAAATTCACAATCTTCAAAGATGTCATGACTGTGTTACCTGTTCTTTCATAGCAAGTGTGCTTGTATGCTAATGATACTCATACAGTATATTACCAGAAAAGTGACACGTAAGCTGTTTTCTTCATTGTCGCCATGTTTTTATTGGGTTGGACTTCAGTTATCCCAATCCACAATGTTTCAATACTCAGTTGTACATTTAGGACATTAGTTTTCTTGATGCCTTATCAAGAAAACTAATGTCCTAAATGTACAACTGAGTATTGAAACATTGTGCCAATAGTGGCACGTTCAATGTGAATTTGGGGTAAGTCAAAGCTGGCTGCGTAGATCAGATTCCAGTTGACTGCTGTTTTGGATATGTAGTGCATATGTGTTTAGCAATAAAATATGTTCTATGCCATTTTCTTTTTACAGTACAGGCTATATTTAGCTTCTGCAGGTTCAGTTTTGCTCAAGGCTAGTTTAAACTGGATTTTAAACCATATTTTATTATGTGTATCATATTGTCTACTGTTATTCAAAATATTAAACATTAATTATATGCAATGGCAATCTAATCATATAATATGGTGTGGTTTGTTGTATTCTGGTTGAATATCAGTTACTATTTTGAAAATCTTGATCTTAGTGCCACTTTTTTTTTTTTTTTTTTTTTTTTTGGTTTGCTGCAAGTTGCTTCCAATATCATACTATTATTAGACAGGTCTCAAAATACCCAAATCCCCAAAAGCTACATGCTAATGCTTTAAGATCAGATAAATGAATTATCTTTTGACGTACAGTATGTTCAAGTGTAATGTTTTGAGAGAATTACATAGAAAATTTCTCTCAGTAATTCAGTCTGTAACATTTAAACTTCCTGTCATATTGGACTTAAAGTTACTGAATGAAATCAATAATTGCATTACATTTAAGTGCAGGTGTTATAATACTAAGATGAATGTCAAAATGTAAAATGTAAAGCCTCCAAAGTGACTCTTGGCTAGTGTTCCACCAAGCTAACCAAAAAAAAGACCATTTCCAGTATGAAGCTCTTTCAAAACAATTAATATGATGGAATAATCTTTCTAATGATGGCCACAGTTGGTATGAACTGGAAATAGAAACCTAATGATTTATTTATCCCTTTATTTGGTATGCTGCCTAGCCAACACTGGCTTGGGAGAGAGCAGCCTAAAGCACCTGCTGAGACTGACATAAATGAAAAGTTACCAATTCCCGAAGAGGGACGGAGATTTCCCCAGACTTATTCTGATAGTTCAACTAATCAAATTACTTTTAACACAAATTGCCTTAAAAACTAAAGACCTCTTTGTTACCAATACATAATCAGGATTGAGCATAATTTAGTCTGTGAATTTGCACTCAAAATTACTTGGGTGTGTTACTCCTAGTGTGGACTGGGCAGATGCTCTCTGAAGTATCTTTTAGATACCATTTATGGTGTGTGTAAAACTCTCATGGGACAATTTAATATAACATTGCCTACAAGTTTTAAGACTCCATCACTACTCCAGCAAACACAGAAGCCTCCAGTCTTCGATCCGAACAAAATGGTAAGCATTTTTATTATTATATCCTACATATTATGCCTAAAATTTAATATTTTAAAATTATGTTGTATACCTATATGATTTGTGAACAGACCTGTGAAATGTCTGTTCTTGAGTATATTTTAATGAACACTTTATTTAGTTTTTTTTTTCTTTTTTCATACATATTTCTTCAGTGTATTTGATTCTTTTACATGCACTCGGTAGAGTCACTAGTTTATTACGTACCACATAGTGTATGTGTGTCTTGTGTGTAATAAATAATTAAGCTGGTCAATAAGATATGCTTATTTACAGTAAGTGTTCTCGTTTGAGGCAAGCAAACTGACTCCGGAGCAGATCACAGAGTATAAAGGTGTGTTTGAAATGTTCGACGAGGAGGGGAATGGAGATGTGAAGACACAGGAGCTGGAGAGGCTGATGAGTTTGATGGGAATCAACCCGACAAAGAGGGAGCTGGGTCAAATGGCCAAAGATGTGGATAAAGACGGTGAGTTTAACAATAATCTAGAGTCGTTGACTCTATGCTATTTCTCACCATAGTTTTGCTTAACTACAAAGCAGCTTTTTAGTAAAACTCTTCTGGCGTATCACTTGTCAGATTTGTCAAAATTCAGTTAAATTCAATTAAATAAAAATGATTTATTCACATAATAGTATTTCTGGAGCAGGATTAAAGCCCCTATACAGGATACACCCTGTACCCTGAAAACACTTCAATCACAATGTAGTGCAATTTATATATATATATATATATATATATATATATATATATATATATAGGCTTTAGATTTCAGCCAGTTAATTTGATCACTCTTTCAAATAGAGTTTTGTAAACAGGGAAGTATAAGAGGATTATATGGGATGAGTGCTGGGATTTAGGATTTCACCATATGTGGGTGACCGATTCACCCCAGCCTGCCTTTAATACAGCAAATGAACGCCATCTACAGGCTAAGGAAAAGATTAAGTCTCAGTTTTAGAGATTTTTACTTTAAAAAAAAGTTTTTGGATGTAATTTTTGTTATTTTGTGAAAAGCTTGCTACAATATAAAAAATAATTTTAAAAAAATAAAAAAAGATACAACACAAAAATGACATGTCTCCATAGTAAGCATCCAATAAAGGTTAACATGGTACAATCAAACGATTAACAACAGTTAAATAAAATCTTGATTTTGAGTCATTGTGTAAATTAGAAATTAGTATTTTAATATAGTCAGTAATCATCTTTAGCGCAGGGGTCAGGGTGTTTTTGAGCTGGGAACTCATTAAACTCCGCTAGACTTGAGCCAGCTAGAACTGATTTCCTTTGAGCTATGATACATATAAAAAAAAAAATCTGCCTCATTTACTTTTGCTCCTGTACCTTAAAGAGAGAAGGCATTATCTATAAATTAGATTGTTTGCATACCCATCACTAAGAAATTTGTTATATAACAAGAACACGTTTATTGTGTTGCGTTTCACAGTATCATCATAATCATAGGTGACAGCAATGGACAAAAAGGCCTCTCTGAATGTAATTTAAATATTCTTGTATCAAGAATTTTTTTGTATCCAAGTTGTATCCAATATTTTGTCTTTACAACTGCCTCCAACCTCTTTAAGTATCATCCGAGCTGATTTTAGACTCTCACACTTGTAATATTTGTTTCCTATTTTTTGACACAAAATAATTCAGTGGTATGCAATGTGCTTCTAGGTAATAGTGATTTAAAGGTCAGTCTGTCTGTGCAGCACATCACTAGTTCCAGATGAAGTATAACATCAGATTTTTAAAATAAATCTTCATATAAAATTGAAATAATAGCACAACTTTTAGAATATTGTGTTGCTTCATTAGTCTTTAAAAGCAACTTTCGGTCTGACTCTATGTCATGTGGAAGCCCATGGGGATCATTATGTGCCTTGTTTTACTTTCAACGCAAATACCCTGATGCCCTACTTCTGGTTGGAGTTCTCATCACTTGGAAACCTCTCGCTGCTGCTTAGGATGGCCTCATATGGACAGCATAAAGATACACTTAGAAACCATGAAGATGGCTTAGGACTACAATTGCAATGATAGCTTTAGGACTGCAGTTGTCACGAACAAGTTTGCACTCAAGTCTCGATCAGGGAACAGCTGATAACGTCAACAAAATAGACTACATTGTAAAACTATAATGAATTTCCTGGTTACACAATTGCACTTTTTGACCATGTAGTACACAGTTATAGAAGGAATTTATTTATAATCGCACTATTTGTTGTCACCCAGATGAGGATGGGTTCCATTTTGAGTCTGATTCCTCTCAAGGTTTCTTCTTTCATCTTGGGGAGTTTTTCCTTGCTACTGCTGCCTCTGGCTCGCCCATTAGGGATACATTTATAAATGTAAAATTTATATCTGGAATTTATATATTTCTGTAAAGCTGCTTTGTGACAATGTTCATTGTGAAATTAATTGAATTAAATGAACATGAAACATGAACATGAAAATTTGCAAAAATTATGTTTTAATGCTGTAATTCTGGTTCATTTGATTGTTTTGTAAATACTACCGTTTTCACTTTTACAGGAAAAGGCACCTTTAACTGTGACAGGTTTCTGGGTCTCATGGCTCTTTATCACGAGCGAGCTAAAAACCAAGACGCTGAGCTTCGAGCTGCCTTTAAAGTGTTTGATAAGGAGGCCAAGGGCTACATTGACTGGAATACACTCAAGTAAATTAATGACCCGTCTTATTCAATATGACAGTAGTGTAAATAATTCCACAACAGGTCTGTTGCAACTACTGTAAAACTACTAGTCCAGGTTCTAGCTTATATAACTTTTTATACAATAAGGCCTGTATCTGACAGAACAACCTGTAAGAAATTAATTGTTTTTGTCTACTATTTCAATATGAGGGGTATATTATGTAGCCTATAAATGCAAATAAAGGCATGTTTTATTTAGGTTACATGTAATGTGCCAGTTATTCTTGAAGCCTTTAAAATGCATAATGTTTATCCTAATATAGTATGAATTCCCACATATCTGTGTGCAGGTATGTGTTGATGAATGCTGGTGAACCTCTCAGTGAAGAAGAGGCAGAACAGATGATGAAGGAGGCTGACAAAGATGGAGATGGAACAATTGATTACGAGGGTGAAAAGTTCTTCTCCATTGCTTTACATAACAATTAAAACTTCTTTATTATTGCTGTCCTTA